>NIZD01104276.1:0-13297 GCA_003182575.1 Pseudois nayaur
GAATGGATAAGAAAGCTGTGGTACATATACACAATGGAGTATTACTCAGCCATTAAAAAGAATACATTTGAATCAGTTCTAATGAGGTGGATGAAAATGGAGCCAATTATACAGAGTGAAGTAAGCCAGAAAGAAAAACACCAACACAGTATACTAACACATATATATGGAATTTAGAAAGATGGTAATGATAACCCTGTATGCGAGACAGCAAAAGAGACCCAGATGTATAGAACAGACTTTTGGATTCTGTGGGAGAGGGAGAGGGTGGGATGATTTGGGAGAATGGCATTGAAACATGTATACTATCATGTAAGAAACAAATCGCCAGTCTAGGTTCATTACAGGATACAGGATGCTTGGGGCTGGTGCACTGGGATGACCCAGAGAGATGATATGGGGAGGGTGGTGGGAGGGGGATTCAGGATTAGGAACTCATGTACACCTGTGGTGGATTCATGTCAATGTATGGCAAAACCAATACAGTGTTGTAAAGCAAAAAAAATAAAGAGCAAAAAAAACCCCCAACAAAATCAGCCATATAGAGTTCATCCATTGTGACTGATTTAAACCTCATTTACTGCCTGAGAAGATCATGCACTGGCCTCCCA
The DNA here is from genome assembly GCA_003182575.1 of Pseudois nayaur. NCBI lineage: Eukaryota > Metazoa > Chordata > Mammalia > Artiodactyla > Bovidae > Pseudois > Pseudois nayaur. The sequence continues at coordinate 612 of NIZD01104276.1, forward strand.
GGAGGGCTCTGCTCCCCCATGCAAGAGCTCCAAAGATTCATCTCTCTCCCCATTTTCCTTCCTCTGTGTCCTCTGAACCACATTCTGAATTGTCAAAGCAGAATCATAAGCATGTCTGTATAAGGATTTTTATGTTACCACCTCAAGAATCCAGGACTTAAGACTATAGTTAGTTCTCATTTATGCCCTGCCTGCTTCCAAAAAAGGCTCGAGAGCTGATTATTTGTTCTGCCGCCTACCAACCATCACCTCTGACTGTCAGAGAGTGATGTCAGAGACTTATTTCTAACTCCTGGAGTTGTCTACACTAGCCTAATGGTAAAATCAGGGTTAGGATTCCTCATCTTGCGAGAGGAATAGCCCACTCAGGTACCCCTTTCTCTTCAAATCGGCAATTAAGTCGATCACAAAAGCAAAATGAATTCTCCAACGAGAAAGGCTAAGGGAGCGTGGAGATGGGGAGAGAGTGAAAGACACCCTTACCTTTGAAGTGGGGGATAAAGGACACAGTCAGGTCCTGCTTAGCGCTCTCTTGTTGGAAGTTGGGGGCAAAGGTGCGGAGGGTCACCGAGATGTTCTCCTTCACCTGGATCTGCTCGATGGACCCTCCAGAGCAGAAGGAGCCGAAGTAAAGGTTCTGGCCCGGCACGGCGCTGGCCACCAGGTAGCTGAAGCTGGTGTTGCAGACTCTCTCGTGCGTGTGCTGCTGCAGCTTCTGGGCTGGCACCAGCGCCAGGCTGAGCCTGTCCTTGGGCACTAGCAGCTTCCAGGTGAAGTCGTGCAGCTGCACGGGCAGCTGGAAGATGAACTGTGGCAGCTGGAGCGAGTAGCGCGTCCTGTGGCAGTACCGGGGCTCCAAGCAGCCTGTGAAAGAGGGGCGGGTGGTACTCGGCTGGGAGGAGGCCGGAAACGCATAGTGGTACCTGGCTGGGAGGAGACTGGATGTGCACAGTGGTACCCAGCTGGGAGGAGACCGGAAGCGCATCCTCTCCAGCTCTCAAGTTAGCCCGAGGCTTTCTCGCTATTCCCTTTGGTCTCTCTTCCTTCATTCCTTCCTCCCTGGTGCTCCTTTCCTAGCTCACCTCCTGTTCTCGCTTTCTTACTCTCCACTAAACTGGCAGACCACCTTCTGGGAAGGAGTCAGAGTTGAAAACTTCTCTTCTTGTTTGCTGCCAGTTCTCATCTCTAAGACAACCTATATCTTAGATGCCAAGTGCCACATGGGCCAAGAGTAGATTTTTTTCCAGCGCGCAGCCCTACTGCCTAGCGTCCCTGTCTGTGGGGAAACATTTCTGCTTAGTGATTAGAGCAGAGAGTGGAGCTGGGGAGATCTCAGCTGGCATATCAGCTCTGCTGCTTCCTATCAGGGTGGCCTCGGGCTAGCTGCTTCGCCTCTCCTGGACCCAGCTAATGCCTCAGTGGAGACCCTAAGAGCATCCATGTGAGAGATGATGGTTGCCCAGGAGGGAGGTGCCTCCTGGTTTTGCTGCTTTCCACTGACGGAACATTTCTTACATGACGAGCACACGTCTGGCATGGCTAGTAACTAAAGGGGTTAAAAAAAATGGAAGAAGCCAAAGTTTTTGACCTCAAGACTTGCTCTTATGCAAGAGAAGAAAAGCAGGCAGTGAGAGTGGACGCAGGGGCCGTGCAGATGGGGGAGGTTAGGGAAAGCTACAAGGGCTTCAAAAGAGGGAGACTGGAGGCTGGGCAGAGGAGACGGGAGCATGGACATGGGGGACGCTACCCGCTTCTGAAGGAAGCATGTCCCCACTGAGGCTGCTGGCCCTGAAAGGAGGTGTGTCTCTACCTCACTCTATGCTTCCTGGTTGCCCTTGCTCACCCTGCCCTGCTGGTGATCAGATTATTTACAACCCACCCCGCGGACCCCACTGAGACAGGGCAGGATCGTACTTATGGTTTTCTCAGCGTTGATCCACAGGCGTGTGAGATCATCACAGAGGAAGGAGATACTGTGTGTGGAGCCAGCTGTCAGGGTGAGGTTGGTGCTGCAGGTCCGAGAGTTTAGGCACACGAAGCAGCCGGGGACAAACTCGCGTTTCAGTTTGCTGGGCCGTGGCTCGATGGACAGCGACATGGTTCGCTCCTTACTCAAGTCGACCACGTAGGTTTTATCTGGAACCACAAGTACAAAACAGGCGTGAAGAATGGTCAGGACCAACCTCGTGTGAAGGCAAAAATGAGCAAAGAACCTCTCATGGCTGGGGAATGCTGGGAAGCTTGTTTATTAGTAAGAGAACATTATCATAGCTTGAAACAAAATTTTAAAAGAAGATGAGTGGACTGCATTTCTATCCTCTCATGGAAGTACTTCATTTCTTCAAATTCATTTTAGTCCTTGTTCATCCACATGCATATTATAGTGTATATAAAATTGTATACTCAGCTTTTACTTTATTATTTTATACAGATATATCTACTTTACTATACAGTTTTCATACTCACTAATCTTTTAAAATATTTATTAAATCTTAGTCAACCAAGTGAGATGTAGCATCACCTATTTAAATATTCTTCTACTATGAACAGTAATTAACAACCGTCGGTATTAGTGCAGGGAGAGAGGATTCATAGAAGGATAGAATCACAGATATAACTTAGTCTCTAATACATGCTACATTTCAAATAAGTGACAAAAAGATGAACTATTTCATAGGCTGGGCCAAGAGAATGGTGTCTCCCAGGAGTAAAAGAGTAACGTTACCCTGGTGCCTCAGAGCAGTCACCAAAATAAAAACAAAGAGATTGTCTTTTTAAATGTAGAATAAACACAAATTATAAAAGCAAAAAAAAAGATTAAAATGTCTATCTGGTTTAGGTACCATAAATAATGCTTGAAGGACAAAGCACACACTGGGAGAAAATATTCGTAACAGAATGACTGAGGAGTTCACAGTACAGGAAATATAAATGTCCAAATACCTAAAATGTGAAGGGTTCTTAGCATCACTTGTAATCCTTCTTGTAATAAGAGAAAAGCAAATTAAAATCAAATATAGTGGGACTTCCCTGGTGGTCCAGTGGTTAAGACTCCAGGCTCCTAATGCAGGGGGCCCGGGTTCAATCCCTGGTCAGGCAACTAAATTCCACACGCTGTAACTAAGGATTCTGCACGTGTCAGCAAAGATCCCACATACCGCAGCTAAGACCATGTGGCGCAGCCAAAAAAAAAGTATAGTATAAAAATAAAAACTCTTCACCCCTATAAATCTAGCCATGGGGATATATGCCCACATTTGTACACCAGTGATAGTGGAATAATACTGGAATAGCTAAACAGACCATGAAACGCATGAATGGAATATTACACAGCAGTTAAAAAGATGTAGTATGAGGCAAAATAGCAAGTTGTAGAACCATATTTAGACTGTGACATTATTTGATTGTAAAATCTCTATGTAAAATGAAATAGCTGTTTCTACATGTACATACTTATATACATTTGCATTTAATATTTAAATGAGAAAAAAATTTGGCGAGAAATATAACAAATTCATAATTGTGTTTATGGGCCTCCCTGATGACTCAGATGGTAAAGAATCTGCCTGCAATGCAGGAGACCTGGGTCCCATCCCTGGGCTCGGAAGATCCCCTGGAGGAGGACATGGCAACCCATGCCAGTATTGTTGCCTGGAGAATCCCACGGACAGAGGAGCCTGGCGGGCTACACTCCATGGGGTCACAAAGAGTTGGACACGACCGAGCAACTAAGCACACACATAATTGTGGTTACCCTGGGAGGGGGGCCTGGAAGTAGGGACAATACAGATTGTCAAGGAGATTTTAGCTTTGTCTGTGATGTTTGAATTTTTACAGCAGGAGTTACCCAACAAAAAATAAAAACAAAGCCAACATTTAGTTAAGGGCTCCAGGTGGCTTCTGGTGGTTATGAAAGCAGTGTAACTGCTTCCGCAACCAGTGTTTACCCAGATGGGTCACTGGAAGCATGTGATATACAATGCTGGAAACTCACGTCCCTTTACCTTATTTGAATCATGATAACTTGGAAACCCACAGGACTTGAAGATACACTTAGTCTGTTGGTATTTTCAGAGCAAGTAAATGTATCTTCCAGAAGGTAGATAATGTTAGTTGCTCAGTCGTGTCCAGCTCTTTGTGACCCCGTGGACTGTAGCCTGCCAGGCTCCCCTGTCCTTCACCATCTCCCAGAGTTTGTTCAAATCCATGTCTGTTGAGTTGGTGCTTGGTGGAGATGATTGTGAATCAAGCTCTCCGATAATCTCAGACATGGTTAAGCTGCAGGTTTTGGGCAATGTAGGCTATCTGTGCTCACACATCTGGTCACAGCTGGCTAGATCAGTCATTCCTCGAGTCCAGGGCAGCTTGTACATTACTGTCTTAAGACACAGGATGCTTGTGGTCAAGCCGTGGAGAGATAATCTCTGCAGGAGCTATCTGGGTCTAGTGTGAGCCTAGTTGATTGATATTTTCAGCAAAGGACAGAGGTTGAGAAAAGGGCTTTGGGGGGCAGTCAGGCTCAGTGGAGTACCTTCCTGCTGCCCACATTCATTAAGTTGGGGTTTTTTTTGGCAGTCTGAGCCGACTGTAGTTGGGTCCTACTGGATGGATGGGTGATAAGGGTCTGGGTGCCTCTGACAGCTGCCTCTTCTGCCCTTGCCGAGGCTCTGCCTTTGCAAGGTGGCTGTGACAGCCGCCCCGTGTGGCCTGAGAAGGCCTCCCAGCTCTGCCCCTGCTCTGGCTCTACTTCTCTTGCCCGTGTCTAACTTCCCTGCAGCCGCGCTCTTGGTGCCGCCACTGTATGCCACCCTTGCCCCTTCTGAGGCGCGGTGCCTTTGGAGCATGCATCTGGGTCTTGAACCACTTTGGATAAAAAGGGGCCTCCTGAGAGCTGTGAAACAGGGTTTATGGAGGGCCTGGAATGTGCCGGATACTGCTGAGAGTGGGAAGATGGAGGAATAAGACAAGATGCCTGATGGGGTCTTTAGCAGGACCCAGACATGGACAGATGGATGATTAGATGGATGATCAGGACATGGTTTGTGATGAGTGCAAACCATTTTATTGGGGGCTCCTGGTGTGGTGGTCTGGGCATTTGCTTCCTTCTGCTGGGACAAAGCAAAGTCAAGGCTCTTGAAGTCCCCCTGACCCACAACCTCTAGCTCTTTTCTCATCCCCAAAATTAAGAAAGAGCAGAGGGACTTCCCTAGTGGTCTGATGGTTAAGACCCGCTGCTTTCAATGCAGAGGGTGTAGGTTCAAGCCCTGGTCAGGAAATTAAGATTCCACATGCCACCAGGCGCAGCCAAAAAAAGTAAATTTAAAAAAAGCAAAGAGCTTTAACAGCACATATGTGTTTCTTTCCTGTGCAGGATGCACGAGGGGCACATCCTGTCTGGGGCCTCCTGGGCAGCTTGAGAAGGGCCAGGCTCTGTACGAGTCTCCTCTTGGTACCCTGCCCCTCAAGCCTGAGGCATGCTCCCTGCTCTGAACCCCGTTACATGCCCCTGAAACTGCTTCTGGGGGGCTTCCAGGTGGGTGAACACGTGGAGATTTGGGAAGAGGGCCTGGAAGCTCTGCCCTCCTTCCCACACACCCATGCTTCTCTTCCATCTGGCCGTTACGAAGTTAGCACGCAAGTGTGCTAAGTCACTTCGGTTATGTCCGACTTTTGCCATCCCGTGGACTGTAGCCTGCCAGGCTGCTCTGTCCATGGGATTCTCCAGGCAAGAATACTGGAGTGGGTTGTAATGCCCTGCTGCAGGGGATCTTTCTGACCCAGTGATCTTCCTGACCCAGGGATCAAACTCGTGTCTCTTGGGTCTCCTGCATTGGGAGGCAGATTCTTTACCACTGTGCCACCTGGGAGGCCCTCTTCATTGCCTAGGAGAAGGTATATGTCGGGAGATCAGGAACCCCAGTGTGGACACAATGGGAGGCTCCAGCATGGCTGAAGTTATTGGCAGTCTGTAAGAGTTTATCACAGATATGAACTGGCCAACCGTGGGTACAGAACAACCACAAGCGTGGAATAACCAGCTCCTAGCACCGAACAGCCAGCCACAAGCTGGGAATAGCTGACTACCAGCACTCAGGGAAGGATGGAGATGATGACCCCTCTGCCAATACAAGTGCAGAGACAGTGCCACGGTGGGGAAGACAGCCAAGTGGGTAGAGACACCAGCCAAAATTTCCTCTGAAACGTCTATCATCTGTGCAAGAAAGTGAGAAACAAGACCAACGGCATTTGTTACCACCAGCTGAGGCCGAGAGGGCATGAAAATGACAGAGAGAATTGGCTGGAGCAGAAACAAGAGACCTGGCCCTGAAGACTTCCGCCCGGCCCTGAAGACTTCTGCCCGGCCCTGAAGACTTCCACCCGGCCACCTGCAGTGATGCACAGCGTCCCGGGGGTCCTGGGCCCCTACAGCGATCCACTGCAGCCCCAGAGGAGCCTGTGGAGAAACGGCCACCCACATGGTGACCACACGTTACACCAACAGGGCACAAAGATTGCAATTATTAAAATCAACAAGACATGAAAAGAAAATAGAAGAAACTCCTCTGGGAAAGGACCACCAGCATCCTACAAATCTCGTCTGCCTTCTGGATTGCCAGCTAACCTCTAAGGACAAGTGCTGTGTCTTGTTCGACTCTGCCTCCCTTCCCTGACCTGGCGCCTGGCAGGATAACATTCAGACAGTGCTTACGACCTGCCAGGCAGTGCCACCTCACTGCATTTTCACAGCACCCCTACGAGGGCAGGCCTATTAGCTCCACCGGAAGATGAACGGAGTCACACAGGAGTGAAGTGACTTGCCTGGGCTCACACAGTGAGTAGGGGAGCCAGGATTGTAACTTCTCGGAGGCCAACTCCAGAGTGAGTGGCCTTGACTGCCAGGCTATGCTGCCTGCAAGACAAGCTGTCCACACATATTTATAGAACATGACAGACGTGTAAGTGCACAGGGCTTGGCTGCCTTGCACAATGTCCTGAAATGTAGGGTCCATGTTGGGTTTCAAAGATGGAGATGTCCAGAAACTCAGAGCTCTCAGGGCACCCGGCCTCGACTAATTTTATCTCTAAAGATACTTCTGCTGGACACCCCTGATAGTACAGTGGGTAAGAGTTCATCTGCCTACAGAGTTGACACGGGTATGATCCTGGGTCTGGGAAGATCCCACATACCGCAGGGCAACTAAATCCATGAGCCCCAGCTGCTAAGCCTGTGTCTAGGGCCCAGGAGCCGCAACTCGGAGGCCTGCGTGCCCTACAGCCCGTGCTCCAAACAGACGCCACCGCGGTGAGAAGCCCACACACTGCAACAAAGAGCAGCCCCCACTCACCGCAACTAGAGGAAAGCCCGCCCAAAGCAATGAAGACCCAGAACAATCAAAAATAATCCAATCAAATAAAAAAGATACTTCTGCCAGCCAGGTTCACTCAGTAGTCGAGAAAAATGCAAACCCTGCTTGATGTAAAGCCTTGATGCTGCTAAACACATCTAAATTGCAATTAACCACTATTTACCTCAAAACTAAAGCTGTATCCTTCTTGATGCTGGTAATAGCATGCTTAACAATTTGATCAGATGTAGCTTACAACCCAGCTGATGTTTCAGAAAACAGAATTCATCAGTAGCACTTCACTATGACCGAGATGGTAAACAAATCCCTCCGTCTTCTACAACTCAAACTCAGTCCATTTCTGATTCCTCCGATGGCTGTTTCCAACATTCTGCTAACACTGACGACAGTGGAGTCATCAATGGACACACACACATGTATATATAACGTTATGCCTTGTACACGGTTCTTGTGAATGAGAAGGAATCTTGGGCCAAGATATGATGGAACTGAGGCTTCTCCAGGAGCCAGGCTCCAAGTGGGTGCTGAGCGGGCACTCCCAAGACGGCATCAGATGGCCAAATCTGGGAGTGGATCCCATGTGATCATTTGGCAGATATTTACCAGGCCTGCTGGTCCACACTCCCACTTATTTTCTCTGCCTGTTTCTGCCTACTTCCCGAAGCAAATACTGATAAAGATAAGGATGAGAAGCAGCCCGTGGGCAGGATCCATCCTTAGCACATGTCACAGAGGTCGTGGTTCAAGGCCCCCTGTCACAACCCACAAACTCCAGCTCATAGACAACCCCCGGGAAGATCCCCGGGGGCTCATCCTGTACCTTTTTCTCAATATCCACACCACTCCCCTCCTGTGAGGCAAGGGAACCCACGGAACAAGTATTATGGAAGTGCTTGCTGTCAGGGGCTGACCTCGTACTGATCCAAGGGTAGGGGCTCTGTGAGAGTGCACTCGTCAGAGCTGGGGCCTCCTCCAATGCTGTGCCCTGGGCACGTCGCCTCGCTGTAGTTTTGGCCCTAACAACCCTTCTTGAGGTTCACGGCATCTCAGTAAATGTGTGTGGAATGATACGCAACGTCACTGTCACAGAACCTGGGGTTCTGTGTGGTCCAGAAGCACAGGCTGCAGGTTCTGAGCGTGCTCTGCTCCTGGCAAGCTGTGTGATGTTGGCCTAGTGTCATAAGCTCCCCAAACCTTCTGGTTTGTCATCAATAAATGAAGATAACTCTTGGGACTTGCCTGCAGGTAAAGCAGGTAAGAACCCGTCTGCCAATGCGAGGGACACAGGCTCGATCCCTCTTCCGGGAAGAGCTTGTGCGTCACTACTCATGTGCAACCACTGAAGCCCGTGCACCTGGAGCCTACGCTCCGCAACAAGAGACGCCCTCACAGTGAGAAGCCCGTGCACCGCGACGGAGGGCAGCTCCCAGTCACTGAAACCCAGCAGCGAAGACCCACGCAGTCAAAACACACAAACAATTTCAAGAAACAAATGAAGGCAACCCCTGTCTCCCTTACAAGACTACAATAAGAATTAGTTGGGACCACCTGAGTGGTGTGCCTAGGGCAGGACTTGGCACACAAAGTATGTACCCATGGTATGGGGCATTCAGCCAATAAAAGTGTTAATAGCACTGCTCACAGTGATGGTGATGTCCTGATTTACCGGAGGGTCAGTCAAGACACGAGCTCTAGAGCGTAACCTTCCGGTGTCTTCATTAAAAACAACTCAGCACCCTGAACGCAGGATCGTCTTAGCTTATTGTGCTGAAATGGAGGCATGCTCCGCGTTCACCCAGTGACCTGGTGTCACTAGCAACGCACTTCCTGAAAGCCTTACAGGGTCCAGAGTCCAAGTGTGACTGACTTACAGACGGGAAGTAGGAAGGAATCTCGCCCCAGGCGAGAGATTCCAGGAAGGAACGAAGGAGGAGGGAGGGGGAAGGAAGGTGGGGCTCACTTACTGCTATCATTCTGTGGATGCTGGACGGAAACTTGAAACTGCAGCCGGAGGATGCCTGGATTCTGGGCATCTTGGTCACAGCCCTGCAGAGAGAGGTTGAAGTTCCCGGCCATGTTCCCGGGCTGCTGGTCCTCCAGCTTGAACACCTCGGGGTTGGTGGTGGAGCCTGGAATGTAGTACTCCACTCGCTCCTCCTTCTTCACGCAGTTGGAGACGTTGAACTGGAGGAAGGAGACGCTGGCCCGCAGGGGCGCGGGGATGACGAACTGCCACGTCATGAGCTCGTCCTCGGGGAAGCCGGCCGGGTAGTTGGCGGACATCAGAGTGGCCGAGCCCTCACCCTCGAACACAGACTCGATGATGCAGAGGCCTGTGGGGGTGGAACCCAAACGAGAGAATAGGAGGTGATTACACTCTGCCTTGGTCATTCGTGGCTGGAGGGACCGGGGTTAGAGAAGAGGTGAAGGGCAAGGTCTCAGATCCTGAGCATTGGGTCTGGATATGGCATGTTTATACTCAAGGTAGAGGAGATCAAACCAGTTAGTCTTAAAGGAAATCAACCCTGAAGATTCATTGTGAGGACTGATGCTGAAGCTGAAGCTCCAGTACTTTGGTCACCTTTCACTGAAAAAGACCCTGATGCTGGGAAAGATGGAGGGCAGGAAAAGAAGAGGATGAGATGGTTGGATGGCATCACTCACTCGATGGACATGAGTTTGAGCAAACTCTGGGAGATAGTGATGGATAGGGAAGCCTGGTGTGCTACAGTCCATGGAGTCACAAAGAGTCGGACACAACTAAGCAACTGAACAAGACTGAGAATGAGGCTACATCAGCATGTGTGAGTAAATGTTTAATAACCAGCCCAGCAGGGGAAAACAATAAAGCCCTAATTTGTAGTGTCTGCCCACTTCCTTGGTGTAAAGACTCCCATTGTTGCTGTTTCCAAACTGCCAAAAGGAGATGGATGAAGATGGAGGTGGGAGGTGATGGAGAGCCTCTCCCATAACATAGGATTTTTACCGTACAGATCCAATCGGCATACCCACCCTCAGAGCATAGAGAAGAGTAAACTGTAGTAACTAAGCAGGGATGAGCTTCAAGTTCTTATTACCTTTGCTCCTAAACTAATTTATCTAGTTATAAGTTTATAGAGTTTTAATTATTGCTCTGTTTACTACCAGCTCACGAAATTCCAAAACACTTAGCAATTGGCACTCAGAGCTGCGGTGAGCCAGCATTGGCACACCGCGACCAATATAATTAGAGAAAATATGAAAGAGACGGAAGACAGGACAAAGACATGAGAAGCAGAGCCTCGGAGTGGTAGGTCTGCGCAGCCAGTCCCGTTCTACTTCTTGAACACAAGTCTCACATACCAAGGACAAAGGACAGAGTCGCCACCTGGTCTGTGTAACAGAGAAGGGTGGGCTCTCACCAGGCGGCCCTCGTGCTCACAGAAGAGTGGGATGTGCTTTAAGGGGTCATATGGAATCACAAAACTGCCGCCATCAGACTGTTTCTGACTGAGAGCTAGGCTGATTTTGTAGGTTTCAACCTCAACCACTAGTTGGGGAGACGGGGGTGGGCAAGCTCACGTTTTATCGATGAGCGGTTTGCGATGCTGAAGCCAGAGACGTTTCTCTTATGGAACCACGGCAGGTCCAAAGCCAGGTTCACTCCCTCTTGCATCTTGATCCGGGACACAGTGCCGTTGCCGCAGAAGGTTCCGATCTTGACCATCGTGCTGGCGTCGACGCGGCCACTGATACGGTGAGTGACTCCATCCGGGCAGTCCTCCAACGGCCCAATCTGCCTCAGGCGTGACAGGGAGAACTGCAGCTCGAGACTGACATTCTTGCTCGCTTTGATGTCCCAGATGAAGGTTCTGTTGAGTGTGGGCAACACCGACGTGGAAGGCTGAAGATGAACCTCACCAAAGGGACACTGGCCTGACACGCAGTCTGAAACACAGTCACAAAACGGTCTGGTCACAAACGCTACTGGGCCCCTCACTGCCCCACCTCTTCAGCCCCTGGAGTGCAGGGGTCCCCAACCTTTGGGATCTAACGCCTGATGGTCTGAGGTGGCGCTGATTTGGTAGTAGTAGAAATATTCATGTGTAGCAGAAAAAAACAAGACCCTGACACTGGGAAAGATTGAGGGCAGGAGGAGAAGGGGGCGGCAGAAGATGAGATGGTTGGATGGCATCACTGACTCAATGGACATGAGTTTGAGCAAATCTGGGGAGTCGGTAAAGGATAGGGAAGGATGCCAGCATGCAGCCTGGCACGCCGCAGTCCATGGGGTTGCAAAGAGCCATACACAACTGAGCGACTGAACAACAACCGGCAGAAACCAACACAGCACTATAGAGCAATCATCCTCCAATTAAAAGCAAATAATTGTTTGAAAAAGGTAAAAAAATAATTAAAATAAAGGCTACAAAAATAATAGGAGTAAAGTGAAAGTGAAGTCGCTCAGTCGTGTCCGACTCTTTGTGACCCTGTGGACTGTAGGCTCCTCCGTCCATGGGATTCTCCAGGAAAGAATACTGGAGTGGGTTGTCATTTCCTTCTCCAGGGGATCTTCCCAACCCAGGGATCAAACCCAGGTCTCCTGCATTGTAGGCAGACGCTTTACCATCTGAGCCACCAGGGAAGACTGCTGTAAGAAGTAAGGTGCACAATAAATGTAATGCCCTTGAATCATCCCCAAACCATCCCCCCCCCGCCACCCCCTGCACCTCCCATCTCCTGGCTACCTGAATGCTGCCTGCCAATCGCTCAGGAGTGTGTCCCTCTCTGGGGAAGTGCCTTGGCTGGAGGGAACTGCTTTGGGGCAGAAAAGCCTGAGAGATTTCCCTGCCCCCTGACTCGCATCCCCGCAGAGGGTGGCAGCCCAGAGATCTTCAGTCGTGTCCGACTCTCTGTGACCCTATGAACCACAGCTCACCAGGCTCCCCTGTGCATGGGATTCTCCAGACAGGAACACTGGAGTGGGTTGCCATTCCCTCCTCCAGGGGATCTTCCCGACCCAGGGATCGAACTTGCGTTTCCTGCGTCAGCAGGTGCGTTATCACGGGGCCACAGGGGAAGCCCCAGTCACCACCAGCCTGACCCTCTGCCCCTTTTCACATGACCCAGCCCGGCAATTGCCACTCAAGCTCCAGTTCAGCCTGCAGCTAAAACCACAAGTGCCCCTCACTTTACTCATTTTATCCTGTTTTCCTCACTTCTTCACACGTTTCTTCTGACAGGAACTCTCCTTTTTTTAAGAGGTTTTGTTTTTTTTTTTGACCTTTTTTTTTTTTAAGTCTTTATTGAATCTGTTACAATATTGCTTCTGTTTTATGT
>NIZD01104278.1:0-12131 GCA_003182575.1 Pseudois nayaur
GCTTTTAGCTTCTCTTCTTTTCACAGCTATTTGTAAGGCCTCCTCAGACAACCATTTTGCTTTTTTGCATTTCTTTTCCATGGGGATGGTCTTGATCCCTGTCTCTGTACAATGTCACGAACCTCCATCCATAGTTCATCAGGCACTCTATCTATCAGATCTAGGCCCTTAAATCTATTTCTCACTTCCTCTATATAATCATAAGCAATTTGATTTAGGTCATAACTGAATGGTCTAGTGGTTTTCCCTACTTTCTTCAATATAAGTCTGAATTTATCAATAAGGTGTTCATGATCTGAGCCACAGTCAGCTCCCGGTCTTGTTTTTGCTGACTGTATAGAGTTTTTCCATCTTTGGCTGCAAAGAATATAATCATTCTGATTTTGGTGTTGACCATCTGGTGATGTCCATGTGTAGAGTCTTCCCTTGTGTTGTTGGAAGAGGGTGTTTGCTATGACCAGTGTGTTCTCTTGGCAAAACTCTATTAGCCTTTGCCCTGCTTCATTCAGTATTCCAAGGCCAAATTTGCCTGTTACCCCAGGTGTTTCTTGACTTCCTACTTTTGCATTCCAGTCCCCTATAATGAAAAGGACATCTTTTTTGGGTGTTAGTTCTAACACCTACAAGGTCTTGTAGGTCTTCATAGAACCGTTCAACTTCAGGTTCTTCAGCATTACTGGTTGGGGCATAGACTTGGATTACTGTGATAGTGAATGGTTTGCCTTGGAAACAGAGATCATTCATGGGGAGTACATGTATATATGATTAATGATACTAAAATACTGGACCTTATATATCTCAAACTGATAATTAGATAAAAATGAAAAATTCCTAGGCCCTTACCTTGAAATCATTGGCAGAGACAGTTCTTGATGCCCCAATAACAAAAAGAAACTATGAAATGTGATTAAACATCTTGATAATATCAAAAACATTAGATGAGATTACTTGACATGATTGCAGATCCTTTTTAAAAATGCTAGGAAATCCTTATTCAACAGTAATTGTATTTATTCAATTGCAGGCAGGAAAATTCATCTGCAGATGAAAGCAGACATTATTGCCTTGGCCAAACCTGAAAAAGCTTCAAGTAAAATAGAATCTAATCGACCTCCATTTTTTTCTTAATCAAGGCCTCTACAGTGTCAAGGAGAATAACAAAATAGGAAAATATTCCAATACCAATGTAGTGTTATTATAAACAGGCATGTGGCAGATAAATGAGAATGACTTTAAATTACTCAAATGTGTTCCTGTTAAACCCAGAAGTAACTGAAATCATGTACCTGAAAGCTCTCTGTAGACCGAAGAGACAAGCACTGGGAAATATTGGAGAGTTTTGGTCTCAGTAAAAAGAAGTATTAATGATGTGTTACAGTGAAGACATATCCCTTAACCTTTCTGATATTGTTTTCTCATGCCAAAAAAGGAAGAGGGATCATTGTATAATAACTTTTGGTCACATGTAAGTCTAAAAATTTCAAACTTAATCTATGGTTCAAATTTAAACTGGAATTTCCTTTTAGTATTAGACACTAAACAAGCATTGGATTGTTTGAAAGGGATATTCCTGAACTTTGTCTGGGTATAATCCTCCAAGTAACAAATCTAAAATTCCTTAACCCTCAGAGTGAATTAAATTAAAATTCAAAATTGAAATAGAAGGTTCCCATTTTATAAAATTTTTTGCATCATTAAAACTATTCACTAGTAAGCACTGTAAGAAATCATGGAAAAATTATAGGCATTATATTGAGTATGCTGTACACATGATCAGCTGATTTACACTTGAGAGGACATTTTATTTTTTAAAAATTTTGTCAAATGAATGCAAATTCTTAAAAATATCTCTGAACTTGGCAAAAGTCACACTGTAAATGTAATTATGTAAAACCATAATTTACAGAGTACCTCCATTTAACGCTTACTCCACTCTATCCTAATTTTACACTGAAATAGGTAATATCAGAAGATATTAAAGATAAATATACTTCCTTTTACTACAAATAATTATTTAATTGAATTTAAAAGACCTATTACTCTTTTCTACTTCAATGTATTATTAAAGAATAATACACAAAGAAAAAGTGCCCAAGTCATAGCATCTAGCTCAATCTCTATAATTCAGTTTATCTGTAAAATCCTATACCTAAATCAAGAAATAAAACATCGCCAGCTTCCCCAAAAGGCCCTTCTGCTTATTCCTTTCCAGTTATTAATATTCCCAAGGTAACAATTATCTTTGCTTTAGAAGCACCATAGAACAGCTTTGTCAATTATTGTACTTTATATAAGTGGACTCATATTAATAGTAATATCCATTTGTGTTTGGCTCATGCATTAAGCATTACACTTGTGCAGTTCGTATACAGCTGTGTGCAGCTAGCTATAGATCATACATTTTCACTACTCTATAATTTTCCCCATTAAGAATAAACAATGATTTGTTTATGCATTCTATATTTGTTGGACATTTGTATAGTTTATTGGTTTGGGCTATTGTAACAGTACTACTCCAAACATTCTAGTACATATCTTTCAGGGAACATATGTAAGCATATCTATCAGATATATACTTAGAGGTGGAATTGGAATTACAGTTATTCATTCATATATTCAACTTTAGTAGATACTAAAGTTTCATAAGTGGTTGTGCCAATTTATATTCTCACTAACAGTATTATTAGAGCTCTAGTCTCCATATCCACACCAAGACTATTTTCTGTTTAAAAGAGCTATTACTTTTAAACCAGTAATTGAATATTTACTAAAGTTAGCCACTTTAAATTGGCTACTTTTCTAAATGCCATAAGCAATAAAGGTCCAGAGAGCAAAAATGCTTTTATTATACATAGTATATACATATTATATACATTTATTATTATGTATAATAAAAGTATTTCAAACTATTATTTCAGAGCTTTTCAACCCCCTGCCCATCACCCAACCAACATAAATTAAAATGATTTTATTTGGAGCTAAGAATGAGAAGTACCATTAGAAATTATGACCTGGCTTTCAAAAACAGAGGGTTAGGACTTCCCTGGTAGCACAGTGAAATGGAATCTGCCTGCCAGCACAGGGGACACGGGTTCGAAATCTGGTCCAGAAAGATCCCACATCACGTGGAGCAAGTAAGTCTGTGTACCACAACTAACTGCAGACCAAACCCCCAGAGCCCATGCTCCACAAGAGAAGCCACCACAATGAGAAGCCTGTGCACCACCACAAAGAGTAGCCCCCACTTGCAGCAACTAGAGAAAGTCCGCACACAACAGATCTAGTGCATCCAGAAATAAAATAAATACACAAGTAAAGGGTTGAACAGCCTTTATCCCACGTAATATCATATATATATATACTGCTCTATTAGTCCTTTTAAGACTAAGTAAAGACATAATCTATTGAATTGACAGAAAAAAAGATAATACTATATACATAAAGCTTTTATTTATGGCAGAAGACATAAACAGGTTATCTAAAGAGCAGGTGTGACTCTACAGTTATGTTTTATTTAGTCTTCAGTGTGGATCTGTGTTCCTTGTTAGAAAAACATCTAAAACCTTCAAAAATCAGGACACTTTACTTAAGCATCTAGAATTCTAACTTTGCTGGAAAAAAAGACTGAGTAACAAGTTGTAAAAGTGTTAGTCACTCAGACATGTCCTACTCTTTGTGACTCCATGGACCATAGACCACCAAGCTCCTTTGTCCATGGAATTCTCCAGGCAAGAATACTGGCAATGGGCTGCCATTTCCTTCTTCAGGGCAGCTTCTTGACTCAAACTCGGGTCTCCCGCATCGCAATCAGATTCTTTACCATCTGAGCCACCAGAGAAGCCTGAGTAACAATAAACCCAATACGAAAGAAAAAAAAAAAAATTAAAACAGCTCCCTTTGCTTGAGGCAGATGCTCTCCAGGGTTTCCCAGGGTCGCCCTTACCCCCTCCTCCTCAGTTATCTATAACATGAGGTTTGGGCTCAGAGCAGAATTGAGCTCCAACTTGCAAATCGGGGGCTAGCTGAATTCTTAGACCAGGTTCATTTCACTCATTACATTACTTTCCTCACTGTGGGCTTTAAATGCTTACAAAAGAAGATACTTAATTTGGAAGAATCCAGCACTTATAACAAGCTATCAAAGACTTAGAGAATTTTAGAAAATGGCTCCAGATTATATAAATTTTTATGACAACTGAAAATGACTACAGATCCATAAATATAACATAGGGAAGAACCTGACTTACAGGCTAAGACAATGGGACACTGGTTCTGAGTATCTTTCCTCAGATGGAAGTTCCTCCTCTACTTTTAAGCATTATAAAATTCTAAATTGCTCAACGGTGGCATTCAAAATATCTGTACAAGATAAACATTTGGTTCAGTAAAAAGGGAAGGTTATGACCCAAGAATGGGACACTGGTTCTGAGTATCTTTCCTCAGATGGAAGTTCCTCTTCTACTTTTAAGCATTATAAAATTCTAAATTGCTCAATGGTGGCATTCAAAATATCTGTACAAGATAAAAGTTTGGTTCAGTAAGAAGGGGAAGGTTATGACCCAAGACAAACTGCCATCCCAGATTAAAGCATATTATCACCCCAAGCATCGAAGTGCCTTCACAGAATGTTATGCATCTTTTTGATTTTGTCTGTAAGACAAAAGTGAACAACAGATCATAATATTAAAAGGTAATCTATATCTTAAAAACATACCCAAGTAGGATAAATAAGATATCTGGCTAATTAGTAAAATGAATGTCACTGTCCTTAATATTTAGTTTAAATGATAAAGCATCATAAATCTTGAAACAGCTCAGTGAGATAAACCAGCATAATTTTGTTTTGTTGCTATTTTGTTTCCATTTCTCTTCTGAAAAACATGAAGGAGAAAGTTTCTAAAAAGCAATTTCTATAAGTGAATTAGAGGTCAGCCAAACATAACTCTACAGAAACAGTGTTTGAAGGACACAATGTGATGTTAACTTGAAGTAATGTGATGTTTACTTAAGGAGCTGAGAAATCACTGCTGGGCTGCTGTGAAGCCTTTAGAGGCAAGTTCAATGTCAAGCAAGGTGAGAGGTGAAGCATAAAGCTCACCAACAAAAGCCAAGATTTGACCAGCAAGTTTTTGTTAAAATCATTACAGAAGAGAGCCGAGCAGTCACGGCCAGGTCTCTCACTGACTATGAATCTCCTCTGGCCTCACCCAGGTATACAGACAACTACTCCCTACACATCATCTTCACAGCAACTTCCTTAGTGCCCATTTATTCTAACCCACTAGTATCCTGATAGCTGTTTCTTTTGTTTGTTGAAAAGAAGTACTTGCATAGGAAAGATTCTATCTACCAATACTATTAAAAAATCAGCAGATAATACCACAAAGTGCACCACTACATCTCAGAAACACAGAAAATACTTTCTTTCCTTTTTAAGTTCTCTGAATTACACTGAATATACATACTAACCAACAACATAAAAAGTCCTTCTCACAGTTATTTCAGTTCAGTTCAGATCCTTAGTTGTGTCCGACTTTCTGTGACCCCATGGACTACATTACGCCAGGCTTCCCTGTCCATCACCAACTTCTGGAGCCTGCTCAAACTCAGGTCCATCAAGTTGGTGATGCCATCCAACCATCTCATCCTCTCCTGTCTCCTTATTTACAGGCAAGGCTTCATAAGCAAGCAGCTTCAATTTGTACCTTCTCCAAACTCTTTCCTTCATTAGATCTTACCTGCAGGCCATTTTTCACTGCCCAACCATCATGTGGTTGAAATATCAATAATTGGATAGTTTAACTAAAAACATTATAAGAAAGTTGTGTATGTGGCAGGAAGTCAAAGCATATATCTCAAAAGCAATTTTAAATTACAAGAAGATAGACACCTTTCTTTTTATTCCTTGTGCCAATGCTCAGATTTAATTGGGAGTTGAGTATAAATCACTTTGGTATACATATCAGGCATATTCCAAAAACAGATAGTTATAATTGTGTGTACCAAAAAGAAAACAAAAACAAAAACAAAAACCGCACATCATCACTGCATGTAGAATGTGAAGATGTCCTTTCTTAAACATCCTTATCCCATTGGGTACCAGGGTTGAGCAGCTGGTACTCCCAAATGAGTAAGTGACCTTGTCCCCCATCCCCTCTAATTCTCACTGTATCCTTCCAGAAGTTAGTTACATGCTAATATAGAAAATCTCACCTCTCCCTGAAAGAACAGTATCACCCTTTTTGTGACTAAAAATTGATAAACAGTTGTATTCTTTTTTTATTTTTGGCTGTGCCCCAGAGCATGTGGGATGTTAGTTCCCAGAGCAGGGATTGAACCCACACCCCCTGCAGGGGAAGGGCAGAGTCTTAACCACTGGACCTCCAAGGAAGTCTCCAGTTATGTTGATTTTTAAAATTCAATCAAATGGCTGATAAAATACTCATGTAAAAGTTTTTTGTAAAGAAATCTAGACTAGTAACAGACATATAAAATTTGTTGTTGTTCAGTAGCTAAGTCATGTCCAACTGCAAGTCCATGAACTGCACGTGAAATACTATAGGTATTTTTCTTAATTAAAAAAAAATATATATCTCTAGCCTCCCTTGATCTCCCTGCTGTCCTAAACCACTTTGTACTTGTTCTTCTCCCACACAATAATTTTGGAGTTTGGCTTTTCCTGACCAAAAAAAAAAAAAAACCATTTCCTGATTAGTTTACAGAGGAGGGTGAAAGCCAAACCCCTGAGACTCTTCAGTAATTCCTCCAGCAAAAAGAGCAATATGAAAGTGCAGGCCTCATTGAAAATAGCATACATTAAAACCACCTTTCATTATGCAAATATTCTTGCATAAATCACTTGTGGAATATTATGAAATAATACCAAAAAAAGAAAAAAAATGCATTTTGAATAGATCCCCAGGACTACATCATATACAAATTTGGTCAAGAGTTTTTATTTGGAAGAGAAGAATTAGGGTCCAGTGAGCTACATTCAGCACTGTCTCCATGAGAGACTAATGGACTAATTGGAATAAAATATTTCTCAGATAGCCACTGTCCTTTCTAAATCTAAAAGGGGTTATTCAGCCTTTATTCTAATTTAGTCATCCAGCATATAAGAAATGAAGAGGGACCATAAATACAAGATGGTAGCGTTTGTGGCACATATTCAGATACGCTGGTAAATGTAAAACAGGGTTTTGTTTCCTCCGGATTCCTTTCTGAATAATGGAGTGATATCATAGATTTCTTCAAACTCTAAGCACAAAGAGAATCTCTGTGAAGGAAGATGAGAGACATTTTCTGATGATTATAAATATAGCTAATTTTTCCCAAAGAGAGAATAATGAATTACATCAAAATTAGATTCATTTTTAATCATGGGTCAAAAATATATTAGAAACCGTTATTCTTAATGCAAAAACAATTCCTCATTATAAAATTTTCTTTGTGGATTTATAATATAGGCCAAAGTTTCCTTAAAGAAGGAATCACAAAGCAATTTCATGAGGGACGTGAAGACTTTGAAGACATAAACACAGGTCCCATCAGAAAACAACAGTTGCAGGCTTGTTCCTTACTATTGATCTTATTCAGTCATTCAATGAATAGTTACTGAGCACCTACAAACTTGGTGGCAACATAATTAGACCCAGTACAATCTAATATGCTTTTCAATCACTGCAAGGTACCTCTTCGCCCCTTCTATTTTCTTCCCTTTGACCCTGATCTTTGAGAAGTAAGAAAAAGAAAACTCAGAAAACATTTAAAAACTGTATCTATGCTGGTCTAATAGATGGGTTAGGTTAAAATATATATACATACACACACACGCATTTTCAGTACACGTACCTGAACACCCTTCCCTCTCTTTCCTTCAGCATTTAAACAAACAAAAGCCTTTGTCCTCTTAAGAACATAAAATTAAAAACAAAAAATTAACTTTCCTTAGACATCACTTTCCCTCCAAAGAGGGGAAAACCTAAGACTTTCATTTTTTGACATTCCCTCACTATCTTACTCTCTTCCCCACTCAACACGACTTTAGTTTCTGAACCATGATTCTCCCAAAGCTACTGATTCTAGGCCTCTAGTGACCCACTCACCACCGAATCCAAGGGATCAGATCCACACTTTGCTTGATGACTCAGTAGCATTTCAATGATGGCTGGCCTCTCCCTTCCTTATATGTAGTCTCTTCTCTAGGTTTTTGGGACTCCTTTTCCTTCTCTCTGAACCCTTGTCCGTCCTCAGCTCAATCCTTGAAGACTGGCCTCCCTCAGACCTGCATCCCAATCACTATATGATCTCATCCACTCCCATATGTTAAATTCCCACCTACGTGTCATGCCAGTGCCTTCAAAATCTGTATGTCCTTCCCGGACAATTATAATACGCTCAAAACCCACTTACTCAAATAAACAACGTCTCCACTGGAGGCCTTTCAGAACCCACACAACCAACCTGCTCAAAACTGGATCCATTTACCTTGGGCACCCCTTTCAGCCTTCCTCATTTCAGTAAGGCCACCACAAAGCTGCACTAGGAAGAAACAAACAAACAGGTAATCATCCTTACTCCTCTCCTCACCCCACCTTATCCTCAGCCTGCTGCTGCTGCTAAGTCGCTTCAGTTGTGTCCAACTCTGTGCGACCCCATAGACGGCAGCCCACCAGGCTCCCCCATCCCTGGGATTCTCCAGGCAAGAACACTGGAGTGGGTTGCCATTCCCTTCTCCAAAGCATGCATGCATGCTAAGTAGTTTTAGTCATGTCCGACTCTGTGTGACCCCATAGACAGCAGCCCACCAGGCTCCTCTGTCCACAGAATTCTCTAGGTAAGAGTACTGGAGTGGGTTGCCATTTCCTTCTTCATATCCTCAGTCAACTAGTAAATAATTATTAATTAACTCAGTTGTGCCTGACTCTTTGCGACCCGTGGACTGTAGCCCACCAAGCTCCTCCGTCCATGGGATTCTCCAGGCACAAATACTGGAGTGGGTTGCCATTTCCTTCTCCAGGGGATCTTCCCGACCCAAGGATCGAACCCAGGTCTCCCACATTGCAGGCAGACGCTTTAACCTCTGCACCACCAGGGAAGCCCATTAATTAACTAACAAATAACTAATAAATAATTATATCCTGTAGAGTCTACAAGATGTAACTGGTTTTTAATCTCAGCTTCTCTGCATCTCCATAACCAGCATCCTACTCTGCCCACAGGAATCTTTTGTTTGGACTAATGAAATAAGCTACAGAAACACTGTTTTATGATGCAAATCTGACCCTGTCGTTCTTCAGCTAACATAAGCTTCTTGGATTCCTTCTGTCAAAATCCTACACCTGTACACACAATTCTTTATAATCTAGCTGTATGTAGCACTCTACCTTATAAGTTAGCTCACTGACTCTTTGCTCTCTGGTATCACTACCCACAGTGGACTGACTCATCTCAACACCCACCTTCACACGAACTGCTCCTTACCTGGTGGAATTCTTTCCTTTCCTCCCACCTTTCACTTAAGTACCTCCTGCTTCAGGTCCAATCTTAAAAAGGCTTCTCAGGGATGACTTTTTTGAAGTTCAGAAAACTAGTTTTAAAATCATGTGCTAGTGTGAATGAGCATAGAATGACTGACATATATTACAAAAGGATGTAGTGTGAATTTGCACATTATAAATAAATATTTTTAAATGAAGACCAAATAAAACAAATTAAGTTGATGACCGAGTTTAGATCATTACCTTATCAATGTTATCAAATCACACTGCCAGACACTTCTCAATTTCTGTATTTCTGGATTCATTTATAAGCAACATGAAAGCAGAGATTGACAGAGTTCCTAAGCTTCTCCCTCATAATTTTGCCATTATTCCTGCTGCCACAGTTTAGAAATAAAGTCAGAGACTCCACTCATATACTCCTGCTTTGGTAAGGAGCATAGTTGATTAATAATGGTGTTATTGTTCAGGTGTACAGCAAGGTCATTCAGTTATACATATACATGTATGTATTCTTTTTCAAATTCTTTCCCCATTTAGGCTGTTACCAAATGTCGAACAGGGTTCCATTAAATTCTTGAATCTCTTCAGAGTCCTTCCCCAAAGAGACAACTAATCACAACTCCCTTTTGGATGAGTATGAAACATACCCACCTGACTTTAACTTGGGAAGCTTAAGCCCCAAACCAAACTCATAGAAAAGTGAGTGACTTACAGTAATACCACATAGTTTGGTCAAATTTTTACATCAGTTGTTCCCTGCAGTCCTCAGGTAAGCCCATGTCCCCTTGGCAGTGTACCATTTTCCTGACGGAAATATGATCCATCCCACCAGACACATACCCCAATCTCCTGTGACTTGGTGCAACATGCTTTATTATGGATGCTTTTTACTCTTTAAATCATTTTTGTCTTTTTGTAAGCATCCAGCCAACCTTGATTAATTTCTCTGGAGGTTCTTTTGGGGTTTTTTAGTCCCACATCTTGACAAGCTTCCTTTCTCTTTCTAGCAGTGGTTTTTGCTGCTCTTGTTGATGTGTTTTGTTTTTGTTTTTGCTATTTTTAATATCATGTAGAAGAATATTTTTAATTAATTCTTAGATGAATGGATTTTTAATTCATACTATTAGATACCTCACAAGTATTTACTGAGCAAAAGTTCTGTGCCAACCACTGTGCTAAGTAAATACTAATAGTGTACAGTGAAGAAACAGGCCTCAACCTTTACTCTTCTCTCCTGAAGCTGACAATGAAGCAGGGGAGACAGATAGGCAGTAAATAAGTAAACATAATGACATAAAATTATATAATTGTAAGCATACCAAAAAAAAAAGATGAAAAACCAGAGAGAAAAAGGGAAGGATACAAATGAGATAGGGTGTGTGCATGCTCAGTTGCTCAGTCATGTCCTACTCTTTGTGACCCCACATGGACTATAGCCCGCCAGGCTCCTCTTGGAAAACAAGAAACCATTAGACAGTAAAAGACAGACATTGCAACTGAGTCAGATCAGCCTACACGCACTGTTTTTTTTAAAATCTCCTATTCAAGCAAGTTATCTGAATCCCTGGCAATTTACTAAAGATATCATGCCTAGTTAAAAATCACTGGCTCCAAGGGGTTGGAGGACAACTTCTCCATCCTCTCACAGTTGACAATCAACACCTGCTCTACTTCCTTCCAGTAGTATTCCATCTGTATGCTACTCCATAAGAAGTTATTTCCAATTATAAAGCACCAGTGAGTATTTCATCCCATATAAAGGAAGTGATTCTGAAAATTTTACAACAGGATTCTTGGGAAGGCACTTAAAGCTAACTAGTTAGCTAGGATAGCAAGGAAAATTCTCTAAACCTGACATTTTGGCAGAATCCTGAAGGATGAGAAAAAGCAGAATCTGGTGGGTGGCTGTGGGGGTGGGGGCAGGTCTACACAGCAGGAACAGCATATGCAAAGGCTCTGATTTGCCGACAGTGTTTGACATGTTCTCACGTCAAAGCAGAGTGACATGTTCCTCCAAAACAGATTTGCAGGAGATGAGTGAGATGGTAAGTGGAGTGGCCCATCAGGGAACTACTGCTAAAGTCCAGAAGAAAAATGGTGGAATATTCCTACTCCACCCATGCCACCTTCCAGTGGCAATGGAGAAAAGAACAGAAGTGGAAAGCCTCAAGATAGACTTTGCACATAGAGATACCGGGCTTTGCTGATAGATTTGAACATAATTATGCACATTTACCAGAATATCTGATGATTAATAATCTACATAAACATATAGTCATGACTTAACTTTCATTGTGATTTTAATGGGAATAATTAGTTGGATGGATGATACTAATTTAAAGCAAAAAACAGTCTAAAGAAAATATTGAAAATACATTCATAATGAAGTTGCTTTTGAAGGAACACTAACCAATTTTTCAGTTGAATAAGCCCTTTATTGTCATTAGCAACATATTAAGAGTTTAGTCTATGTCTCTTAAAAAGAAGTTGAGTATAATGGGAATATTATTTTTGTCATGGCCAATGTACCTTTTACTATTTTTCTAAAAGAAATGCTGTGCAGTGTGTTAGCTACACATGTCATCAGCCCCATATGCGATCCCATTCCTCAGAAAAAAAAAAAAA
>NIZD01104280.1:0-29764 GCA_003182575.1 Pseudois nayaur
TTTTTTTTTTTTTTTTTTTTTGATGTGGACCATTTTTAAAGTCTTTATTGAATTTGTTACAATATTGCTTTTGTTTTCGTCGTTGCTGTTTTGTTTTTTGGCTGTGAGGCAAGTAGGATCTTAGCTCCCCAACCAGGGATAGAACCTGTACCTCCTATATTGGAAGGCAAAGTCTTAACCCCTGGACCATCAGGAAAGTCCCCCTAGAGGTGTTCTTGGTTGTCTCATCTGGGGAGGGGTGGTACTTCTGGCATCTAGTGGGTAGAGACCAGAGATGATGCTACATATCCTATAACACACAGCACAGTCCTCATGACAAAGAATGATACAGACCCCAATGCCAATAGTGCCGAGGTTGAAAAGCCCAGACTTGAATCAAATAGGCAAGTTGTTACTGTGTGCTTGGGACCTAGCTTTTGGCAGTGGAATAGCAGGGGGTCTCCCCACAAGGGCAGTCTCTTCTCTGCCCTAAAAGACATAATGTTTTGAAGTCTTGGTTCTGCTGCTCAGGCAGTCAAGCTGTCCCTGACTCACCAGTAGCCTGAGCATTAAGTCAGCTGCACAGGTACCTCCCCTTACCATTAGTGACCTGTCCCATTGTGAAATTGGGGTACAAGGAGTTGGGATCGTTGACAATGGGAAAGGGTAGAGGCTGGCTTCTCCGCTTGGTGGGATTGCTGCTTCTTACATTTTCTGACTGTCATTGTTGCCATGGAGAGCATTTTCTTTGAGCAAAAGGAGAGTGGAACTGATAGCCCTCATACTTCACAGTCTTTCCACTGACGTGCTGGCCCCTTGGACCTGCCCCCTCCAGTTCCTACAAGGCTCTTCCACATCTGTCATCTCCGAAACAGACAGAAGCTTACAGAGTGACTGACTGATGGATAGGAAACCAATTACCAGTTAAAATGATCTTTAAGGGGGGTTGATTCCCACTCCCATGCTATTTCAAAATGTCTATATTATACTGAACAACTAGATACCTTCGAATGTCTCCCGTGTAACTGCCACAGCAGAATGCTGTCATTCCCATAAGCTGGCACACAGAAATAACAGGAAAGGGGAAATGGATAAGTAGCTGCCTTTCTTCAATTATTATGCAAGATAGTATTTCTTTTCCAACAACAAAAAAGTACAGAAATGTCTGGCTGACAGGGAGGATTCTGGTATTTAAAAAATCCCATTTACTACTCGGCACCAGTAGACATTTATGTCACAGGGAGTATCTGCTTTGCAAATGAAAATGCACACGCCCAAGACAATCTCATTTCGCATAATGCTTCGTGGTTTGCTGTCACCGCTTTGCTGCAATTATTTCACACCCAGAATCTAAGGGCTGATTCGATCGCCCCCATTTATTGAGCACTTACTACAGTTTATCCGGATTACTGTATTTAACTGCAGGACATAACTCTGGGCAGTCACGTGATCTGCCCAAGGTTTCATAGCCAGGATGTGGGGTTGAGTGATGCCAGCTCCTACTGCTGCAGCTTTTATTTCTTGTTATAGGAGTGTGCTGTTTCTGGGTACTCTGCATGTACTGGCCACGGATGTTCAGGAGCTGAAAGTACATTCTCTTTTTTTTTCAAGTTTTAATATTACATTGGAGCACAGCTGATAAACAATCTTGTGACAGTTGTCAGGTGGACAGCAAACGGGCTCAGCCTACATATACATGTATCCATTCTCCCTCAAACTCCTCTCCCATCCAGGCTGCCACAGAACATTGAGCAGAGTTCCATGTGCTATATGGTAGGTCCTTGTTGGTTATCCATTTTAAATATAGCAGTATGCCTATGTTTATCCGAAATTCCCTAACTATCCCTTCCCCCATTCTTCCCCTTTGGGAACCGTAAGTTCTTTCTCCAAGTCTGTGAGTTTGCTTCTGTTTCTCAAATAAGTTCATTTGTATCATTTCTTTGTAGATTCCACATTTAAGGAATGTCATAAGATATCTCCCCTTTGCTGTCTGACTTACTTCACTCAGTGTGACAGTCTCTAGGTCCATCCACGTTGCTGCAAATGGCAGTATTTCATTCTTTTTAATGGCTGAGTAATAGTCCATTGTGTACATGTCCTGTGTGTGCATGCATGCTAAGTTGCTTCAGGCGTGTCCGATTCTGTGCGACACTATGAACTGGAGACCGTTGGGCTCCTCTGTCCATGGGAGTGGGTCACAGCACCCTCCTCCAGGGAATCTTCCTGACCTAAGGATAGAACCCACGTCTGTTACATCTCCTCTATTGGCAGGCAGGTTCTTTACCACTAGCACCACCTGGGAAGCCCCATATATGTACAATGTCCTTATCCATTCCTCTGCTGATGGACATTTAGGTTGCTTCCATGTCTTGGCTATTGTAAACCATGCTACAGTGAATATTGGGTCACATGTATCTTCTTCAAGATATGCAGTTTGGCTAAAATATCCTCCAGAAGCTCCACACCCTTGCCTTGAGTGAGAACCATGCAGGCACTCTTTCCTTCTCCCTTTGGGATGGGGCTTGAGACATGAACCCCAAACTATCCTGGGTCCAGCAAATAGGAAATTCTGTTTGCTTGCCGCCCACTGTGAGATTAGTTTCCTCCTGAAAAGTGTCTCATTTGCCTGGGGTGAGGGCTTCATCTGTATGCAAGTCAGGAAGAAACAGTTAGAACTGGACATGGAACAACAGACTGGTTCCAAATAGGAAAAGGAGTACGTCAAGGCTGTATATGGTCACCCTGCTTATTTAACTTATATGCAGAGTACATCATGAGCTGTCTCTTATACACATCTAGATGTGTATAAGAGACAGCGACTAAACTGAACTGAGGGCTCCATGGGTGGTGCGTCCAGAGCTCACACAAGGACAAGTAGGTGGAATTTTGTGGAGCTCACATTGAACACATTTGTTTTATGGTCTGATGCTGTCTCTTATACACATCTAGATGTGTATAAGAGACAGCGACTAAACTGAACTGAGGGCTCCATGGGTGGTGCGTCCAGAGCTCACACAAGGACAAGTAGGTGGAATTTTGTGGAGCTCACATTGAACACATTTGTTTTATGGTCTGATGCTGTCTCTTATACACATCTAGATGTGTATAAGAGACAGCGACTAAACTGAACTGAGGGCTCCATGGGTGGTGCGTCCAGAGCTCACACAAGGACAAGTAGGTGGAATTTTGTGGAGCTCACATTGAACACATTTGTTTTATGGTCTGATGCTGTCTCTTATACACATCTAGATGTGTATAAGAGACAGCGACTAAACTGAACTGAGGGCTCCATGGGTGGTGCGTCCAGAGCTCACACAAGGACAAGTAGGTGGAATTTTGTGGAGCTCACATTGAACACATTTGTTTTATGGTCTGATGCTGTCTCTTATACACATCTAGATGTGTATAAGAGACAGCGACTAAACTGAACTGAGGGCTCCATGGGTGGTGCGTCCAGAGCTCACACAAGGACAAGTAGGTGGAATTTTGTGGAGCTCACATTGAACACATTTGTTTTATGGTCTGATGCTGTCTCTTATACACATCTAGATGTGTATAAGAGACAGCGACTAAACTGAACTGAGGGCTCCATGGGTGGTGCGTCCAGAGCTCACACAAGGACAAGTAGGTGGAATTTTGTGGAGCTCACATTGAACACATTTGTTTTATGGTCTGATGCTGTCTCTTATACACATCTAGATGTGTATAAGAGACAGCGACTAAACTGAACTGAGGGCTCCATGGGTGGTGCGTCCAGAGCTCACACAAGGACAAGTAGGTGGAATTTTGTGGAGCTCACATTGAACACATTTGTTTTATGGTCTGATGCTGTCTCTTATACACATCTAGATGTGTATAAGAGACAGCGACTAAACTGAACTGAGGGCTCCATGGGTGGTGCGTCCAGAGCTCACACAAGGACAAGTAGGTGGAATTTTGTGGAGCTCACATTGAACACATTTGTTTTATGGTCTGATGCTGTCTCTTATACACATCTAGATGTGTATAAGAGACAGCGACTAAACTGAACTGAGGGCTCCATGGGTGGTGCGTCCAGAGCTCACACAAGGACAAGTAGGTGGAATTTTGTGGAGCTCACATTGAACACATTTGTTTTATGGTCTGATGCTGTCTCTTATACACATCTAGATGTGTATAAGAGACAGCGACTAAACTGAACTGAGGGCTCCATGGGTGGTGCGTCCAGAGCTCACACAAGGACAAGTAGGTGGAATTTTGTGGAGCTCACATTGAACACATTTGTTTTATGGTCTGATGCTGTCTCTTATACACATCTAGATGTGTATAAGAGACAGCGACTAAACTGAACTGAGGGCTCCATGGGTGGTGCGTCCAGAGCTCACACAAGGACAAGTAGGTGGAATTTTGTGGAGCTCACATTGAACACATTTGTTTTATGGTCTGATGCTGTCTCTTATACACATCTAGATGTGTATAAGAGACAGCGACTAAACTGAACTGAGGGCTCCATGGGTGGTGCGTCCAGAGCTCACACAAGGACAAGTAGGTGGAATTTTGTGGAGCTCACATTGAACACATTTGTTTTATGGTCTGATGCTGTCTCTTATACACATCTAGATGTGTATAAGAGACAGCGACTAAACTGAACTGAGGGCTCCATGGGTGGTGCGTCCAGAGCTCACACAAGGACAAGTAGGTGGAATTTTGTGGAGCTCACATTGAACACATTTGTTTTATGGTCTGATGCTGTCTCTTATACACATCTAGATGTGTATAAGAGACAGCGACTAAACTGAACTGAGGGCTCCATGGGTGGTGCGTCCAGAGCTCACACAAGGACAAGTAGGTGGAATTTTGTGGAGCTCACATTGAACACATTTGTTTTATGGTCTGATGCTGTCTCTTATACACATCTAGATGTGTATAAGAGACAGCGACTAAACTGAACTGAGGGCTCCATGGGTGGTGCGTCCAGAGCTCACACAAGGACAAGTAGGTGGAATTTTGTGGAGCTCACATTGAACACATTTGTTTTATGGTCTGATGTCAGCTTGCTACTATTAATAAATGTCTGCCTGTGGTTCAGTGTTTGGTCTGAAATGTGCTTTCATTATAACCCGGTAGCTAGGCTGCAGGTGAGTAACTAATTCCCAACTCTCTTCAACTACTGTCAATAGCTACCAAAAAGTACTTAATAGATGCACAGGCTCAAATTGGCTTATGTCAGTTTACAATACTACCTGGTTAGTTTTGTGAAAATGGTAGGGTTCTTTTTTTCAATTCTCTATAAGATTCATTTAAGAAACCTGGATAACCAAATCCCTAGCAAATTTCACCCTGCTTAGCACAGAGGTGTAAGTTTAATCTGTGGAAAAAACTCTCAATTCCCTATGAAATTGGAAGCCGTCTTTTCACCTGATGCATTGCCTTGGAATTAGAGAGGCAACATATCACCAGGCCTGTCGCCCCATGCTCCAGGACTGTGTAGGATTCACTCTTCCCTAGAAGAAAAACTTCCCCCAGGCCAATGAGGTTATATCTGATTCCTAGAAAACTGCCTCTTACAGTCCTCATGTACTGTTCTTTCTTTGCTTCAGTCCTTCCCCCTCCTGCCTTTTACTGCATGTACTGTAGTTCCTCTAGCTATTCACATGGCTGCCTCCTACTTATCCTGCAGGATTCAGCCTCAATGTCACCTCCTCAGGGAGGCCTTCCTGGATTACTCTGCCTGCATAGGCGGTTTTTGTGTTAGCCTCTAACCCAAATCTTTGTTTTCATCACATGATTTTTTATTTTACAATTAATTACTAATTTGTTCACTTACTGGCCACTTGACCATCCCACCAGGATGTAGTGTTCTTTAAGGCAGAGCCCAAGAAAATATACTGAGCACAATTCACCATTCCTTCAAGACTATAGAAACATTTCCATTGTTTTATTGACCTCAGATTGATGGTATAGCAATCATGAATCGACAAAAACTTTCACTAGAAGGAATCACAGAGATGGCCTGAGTTGACCCAGTAAAATTCACAGCAGACATTTAACAATGAATCTCTGCTATAAACATATCATTTGCTTTTCCCAAAGTAAGAATGCCGACAAATTCCTCTTACTTGCATTTTCAGACTCTTCAAATCTACCAAAAAAAAAAAAATCGAAGCTAATAAGGTCGATAAATGAGAGGGACAATTATTCACATTAGTGAGTGATCCTTTGTCTTTCAGGATTCTCTGCCAGGTTCCTTTAGACCTGTCTCTTATACACATCTCTCTAGCTATTCACATGGCTGCCTCCTACTTATCCTGCAGGATTCAGCCTCAATGCTGTCTCTTATACACATCTCTCTAGCTATTCACATGGCTGCCTCCTACTTATCCTGCAGGATTCAGCCTCAATGCTGTCTCTTATACACATCTCTCTAGCTATTCACATGGCTGCCTCCTACTTATCCTGCAGGATTCAGCCTCAATGCTGTCTCTTATACACATCTCTCTAGCTATTCACATGGCTGCCTCCTACTTATCCTGCAGGATTCAGCCTCAATGCTGTCTCTTATACACATCTCTCTAGCTATTCACATGGCTGCCTCCTACTTATCCTGCAGGATTCAGCCTCAATGCTGTCTCTTATACACATCTCTCTAGCTATTCACATGGCTGCCTCCTACTTATCCTGCAGGATTCAGCCTCAATGCTGTCTCTTATACACATCTCTCTAGCTATTCACATGGCTGCCTCCTACTTATCCTGCAGGATTCAGCCTCAATGCTGTCTCTTATACACATCTAGATGTGTATAAGAGACAGCCTTTAGACAGTTGGCTCTTCTCATGCATTTGAAATCTAACTTGGTTTACAAAAGCATTAATTTATGTGCACACTTTCAGGCCCACTTCCACTGGGAGATGTGAACTGCATCTTTCATGGGAAGTACATCAGCCTCACCTTCCCCTGTTTCTTGGTTTTCTTTTCAGAATATGGTCTCTTTGAAGGGCAAGGTCCATGTCTCTTGGATGTTTGGTTCTGCTTCCAGCATCAAACATTTTAGGGAACTAATAAATATTTATTGATTGTGTTGAGGCGAACAGAACCAGAGAGGTGTTCTCTCTTATTCTTGCCATATTCTTTATGGGACACTTTTTTTGTCAGCATCTGCAAAACATGCATCAAGAAACTCTTCTGGGGCTTCCCCGGTGGCTCAGTGGTAGAGAGTCCATCTGCCAGTCTGGGAGACAAGGGTTCAATCCCTGGTCTGGGAAGATCCCATAGTCGCAGGGCAACTAAGCCCGTGCACTGCAGCTACTGACACCTGTGCGCCTAGGGCCCACGCTCTGCAACAGGAGAAAGCGGAGCAACCGGAAGCCTGCAGACTGCGACTAGAGAGGAGCCCCTGCTTGCCGTAACTAGAGCAAACCCCATGCAAAGGCACAGACCCAGCACAGCCAAGTATACATGAAGAGAATAAAAATTTAACCATTTTTCTTCAAACGTTCAGCCTCTCAAAGGGACTGGGATGATTTCTAGAGGTCCTGTGACCGCATGTCTCCAATTTAGCCCTTGTTCATCTCCTATCACGGAGAAGGCAATGGCAACCCACTCCAGTACTCTTGCCTGGAAACTCCCATGGATGGAAGAGCCTGGGGGGCTGCAGTCCATGGGGTCGTTAAGAGTCGCACACGACTAAGTGGCTTCACTTTCACTTTTCACTTTCATGCATTGGAGAAGGAAATGGCAACCCACTCCAGCATTCTTGCCTGGAAAATCCCAGGGATGGAGGAGCCTGGTAGGCTGCCGTCTGTGGGGTCGCACAGTGTCGGACACGACTGAAGTGACTTAGCAGCAGCAGCATCTCCTATCAGATACTCTGTAGGCATAATTCCCTGCCCACACATAGCATCTCAGCTGCAGGGAATGGGCTTAGTCTCGACCACTAAGAGCATAGACACCTTGGATAAGATGGGATTAAGCATGGACTTAATGTCTCAAGATCTCGAAGAAGAACTCAGAGACTAGTAGAATTTTTTTATTTGCTTTCCATTTGAGGAGTGGAAGAGCAATAGCTCTCAAGTGTGGTCCTAGGACCAGGAACATCAACACCTGTTTTAACTGAATCAGTATCTCAAAGCAGAGACCCAGGTTCTCCTACAGGTGTGTGGAGATGTCGGATTTACTTTATGTAACTGGAACTAGGGCTGTGGTCAGGTTCAGTCCCTCGAGGTCCTTGCTCTTGCATGAAACATCTTCCCCAGGAGACATGCTGTTTCTATTGATCAATGCTGTCCTGAAAGAGCAGTTCACAGTTCTGAGCCCATCCCAGCCTAGGAAGCCTTCTCATCCTTTCCTTGTCACTCTCTAAACACCTCTCTTCTCTGTTAACCACTTTCCCGACAGAGAAGTCACTTGACAAACATGGGAGAATATACTGAAATGTCCTTCTTTGAAGCAAAATATATTCTGCGATAAAGTGTCTCCTTTTGGGATGCCAACATTTTAAGCACTAGGTCATGCACATCCTTTAAGATAAATATGGGCAGGAAAGCATTTGGCTAGTATTAAACTTAATGACCCAGTGTTGAGTGAGGAAATTAAAGCACGAACAATACGCTTCTGACATTTCTGCCACCTAGACAGCAGCGGCAGGTTTGCCATCACACGCACAACATAAAGAACCTTTCTTCTCAGAGGAAATGCTCAGATGGAGGATCTCTCATTTTGCATTTAGAAATGTGTCCCAGGCCTGGCTCTTTCCTGGGGCGATCCTGTAGAAGCACATCTCTGCACTTATAGTGGGTGCGTGTCGGAGCTGATGAAAGCCAACACTGTTGATTCAACTCCTGGGAAGCCTGAGCTCCATATTAGCTGCTGTTTGAAACATGGTCCAAAGAAAGTCGAGCTAGGTAAGATACGGACAAGAAATGAACATGCAGAACACAGGGGCTGTTAATATGCATGAGATGGGGAGAGAGAAAGAAAGGGAAAGAGAGAGAGGTGGTGGGGAGCAGGGAGAGGAGAGATAGGTAGCTAGTATTTCTCCACTTGACCATCTTACTTTTTTTTTTTTGCAGTGAATTCTGCAGCAGATAATTTGATGAGTAGCTTTCAACAACTATGAAAACCCAATTGCTGAAAATTAAAGCAATGCGTTCTCTCTCCACCCCCCCCCTTTTTTTTCTTTTGGCTTGGTTGCATACTCCCTGTCTCTTATACACATCTCCTCCATGGGGAGTTAGTCTACAAAGCTTCATTTTCCATTTGAACATCCAGAGCTGTCTCTTATACACATCTCCTCCATGGGGAGTTAGTCTACAAAGCTTCATTTTCCATTTGAACATCCAGAGCTGTCTCTTATACACATCTCCTCCATGGGGAGTTAGTCTACAAAGCTTCATTTTCCATTTGAACATCCAGAGCTGTCTCTTATACACATCTCCTCCATGGGGAGTTAGTCTACAAAGCTTCATTTTCCATTTGAACATCCAGAGCTGTCTCTTATACACATCTCCTCCATGGGGAGTTAGTCTACAAAGCTTCATTTTCCATTTGAACATCCAGAGCTGTCTCTTATACACATCTCCTCCATGGGGAGTTAGTCTACAAAGCTTCATTTTCCATTTGAACATCCAGAGCTGTCTCTTATACACATCTCCTCCATGGGGAGTTAGTCTACAAAGCTTCATTTTCCATTTGAACATCCAGAGCTGTCTCTTATACACATCTCCTCCATGGGGAGTTAGTCTACAAAGCTTCATTTTCCATTTGAACATCCAGAGCTGTCTCTTATACACATCTCCTCCATGGGGAGTTAGTCTACAAAGCTTCATTTTCCATTTGAACATCCAGAGCTGTCTCTTATACACATCTCCTCCATGGGGAGTTAGTCTACAAAGCTTCATTTTCCATTTGAACATCCAGAGCTGTCTCTTATACACATCTCCTCCATGGGGAGTTAGTCTACAAAGCTTCATTTTCCATTTGAACATCCAGAGCTGTCTCTTATACACATCTCCTCCATGGGGAGTTAGTCTACAAAGCTTCATTTTCCATTTGAACATCCAGAGCTGTCTCTTATACACATCTCCTCCATGGGGAGTTAGTCTACAAAGCTTCATTTTCCATTTGAACATCCAGAGCTGTCTCTTATACACATCTCCTCCATGGGGAGTTAGTCTACAAAGCTTCATTTTCCATTTGAACATCCAGAGCTGTCTCTTATACACATCTCCTCCATGGGGAGTTAGTCTACAAAGCTTCATTTTCCATTTGAACATCCAGAGCTGTCTCTTATACACATCTCCTCCATGGGGAGTTAGTCTACAAAGCTTCATTTTCCATTTGAACATCCAGAGCTGTCTCTTATACACATCTCCTGAGCCATGAAGCCTCTGGGGCAGGGCCCTTCTTGGCCTTTTCCAGCTTCTGGTGACCTGTCTCTTATACACATCTTTGAGCTGGAGGCCCGGCAGGTAGGAGGCACATCACAGGTGATGCCCACCTATGCACACTACCCAGATTGCAGCATGTACTTCTCAGCTATCAACTAAGTGTTTTTTTCAGCCCCCATTGTGGTTCCAAGGGTCCAGTTCTGTTATAAAAATTGTGAGAGTCGATTCTGTATTTTGACAGAGTCGAAACTGTCAGGGATCTAGAAGCTTCACTGGCCACTGCATCACGGGAGAGCCTAATGGATGGTTCATTCATAAACACTCTGATAACACAGTGTCAACAC
Source organism: Pseudois nayaur (assembly GCA_003182575.1). NCBI lineage: Eukaryota > Metazoa > Chordata > Mammalia > Artiodactyla > Bovidae > Pseudois > Pseudois nayaur. The sequence goes on from NIZD01104280.1 coordinate 10,689, forward strand.
ATGCTTCTCAGTAAACAATTGCTTTTCAGGGACTGATGCTCAGAAGTTAAACTCCAGCTCTCTGGGATGTGTCCCATAAGTAAACAGATTTACACTGGGGTCACTGCTGCTTTCCAAATACAAGATTGCTTTCCAGATCACAAAGAAGTGCAACGTAGTGGTTGAGAAGAAGCCAAGCCTATCTTTGCCTCTGTATTGCACTGCCCCTCATAGCTGTCAACAATCTCGTATCAAATGCCCTTATGTCTGGGGTATCATGCTAGACATCTGCTGTATGTTCTATCTAGCTATTTAGATTTAGATAAAGTCAGCTATTCATGTCTTCACAGTAGAGCTGGATGGTGAACTTGGATGGTAAATTTCACATTCACAAGTAACTAAAGCTAGGAAATGGAACAGAGCTCTGAACTTAGATCAGACCTCCCAGCTCTGGCCACCTTTCTCCTTTTAGGCCTCTCATACTTCACATGCCCTGGTTCATTGATATAATGGGGCCAAAGTTCAGACACAGTCAGACAGAAGCATCTCCACGGAACTGAGAGGAAAGGGAGCACTTAGGGAATACAGTGGAGGGATGTAGGGGGAATACAGACATAGGTGGGGATACATATGCAGCAACAGGAGTCTCCCTGGGGTCCCTCAAATCACGTAACACAGTGGAGTACCATTGCCTATGTACTAATCCAGGGAAAGTCTCAGCTTTTGGCTGGTTTGCATGAAAGCCAAGAATCTCACTGGGGAGGGAGTTGACACCAGTGACTGATAGGCTGGATCACTTCCAGGGTATCTATGACACTTTCCTTGAAAATCTTCCAAATTTCCTATAGATGGATGAAGAGCACTGACCATTTAATCGCCTAAAAACTTGCCACTCCCTGCACTGCCCCCACCAAAATTTGAACTGGGGATACTGGATGGCTAACAGCCTCCATGGGGAGTTAGTCTACAAAGCTTCATTTTCCATTTGAACATCCAGAGGGCTCCGTAACAGTCACATACAGCAAATAAACTACACTTAATTGCTAAACCATTTCCACAGACTGCATGAACATGTTCTCTATAACTTTCCACTGTAAAAGATTATGTTTAGATCTTTAGTTTTTAAATGGGAACAGCTGCAACGGACTCACAGGCAGCTCTAATGAACAGATGTGTATTTCTAGAGAAATCGATTTTCTTTTTTATTATTATGTCACCAAATTTGGTTGACTTCCAAGCAATTTACATTTTAAGTGACGACTCGCTTATGAACTAACAATAATAACTATGTCCTCCAGGTAGGGAAATTTATCTCAGCAAAAAGGTCTGCTAAGCAATGCAAAATTTTTAGTTATTAATATTAGCAATATGCCATAGATTTTACAATGTAACTGCAATGCTAGCCATTTCTGCAGTCTCTCCTCGGAGTAAGTCTTTTTGTTTTGAGTTGGGGTCCCTGACACCTGGTACTGTAGCCAGTTAGGCTGCACAGCTGGAGGTGGGCAGAGGGCAAGCAAGCCAAGCTTCCTCTGCTGCTGTCCATCACCTTCATTACCACCTGAACCATACCCCACCTCTGCCTCTGCCCCAGTCCATGGAAAAATTGTCTTCCATGAAAATGGTCTCTGGTGCTAAGAAGTTTGGGGACCACTGGTCTAGAAAGTACCATATTTTTAATCCAGTAGTTCTCAGCTGGGTTAAGTGATATCTGGAAATAGCTAGAGACATTTGTGATTGTTGTGACTGGGGTGGGGGATGCTGCTGGTATTGGTTAGTAGAGGCCAGGGAAGTTACTAAACATCCTACATGCACAGGGTGGCCCCACAACAAGGAATTATCTTGCCTCGAATGTCATTGGTGCCAAGGTTGCAAAACATTGCTGTTGAGTTGAATTAAGTTGAGCTGTTGAGCTGCTGAGTTGAGTTTCCCTACAAAGATATGCTTAAGTCTGGACCCTCAGAATACGACCTTATTTGGAATAAGGATCACTGCAGGTGTAATGAGTTAAGAGGAGGTCATATTCGAATAGGGTGAGTCCTTCATCTAATGTGACTGGTGTCTTTCTATAAGTGGAGGAAAGATGGACTTCCCTGGTAGTCCAGTGGTTAAGAATATGCCTTCCAGTGTAGAGGACACAGGTTCAATCCCTGGTCTGGGAAGATCCCACGTGACTTGGAGCAGCTAAGCCCAAATGCCACAACTACTGAGCCAGTGCTCTAGAGCCTCAGCTCCACAACAAGAGACGCCACAATGGTGAGAAGCCTGCACACCACAACTAGAGAGTAGCCCCCACTCACCACAACTAGAAAAAGCCCATGCACAGCAACAAAGAAGGCAAAAATAAATGAATAAATCCCATTTAAAAAAAGATGAGGTAAGACAACATGGAGACAGACAGAAAGGGACAACACCACATGAAAACGGAGGCAGAGATGGGAGCGATGCTGCCATGGGCCAACGGATGCGTGCAGTCACCAGAAGCTGGAAAAGGCCAAGAAGGGCCCTCCCCCAGAGGCTTCATGGCTCAGGTGGTAAAGAAACTGCCTGTAGTGCAGGAGACTGGGTTTGATCCCTAGGTCAGGAAGATCCTCTTGAGAAGGGAATGGCAACCCACTCCAGTATTCTTGCCTGAAGAATTCCATGGACAGAGGAGCCTGGTGGGTTACAGTCTATAGGATCACAGAGAACTGGACATGGCTGAGCAACTGTCACTTTCATGGGGATCATGGCCCTGCTGCAGCCTTAATTGCAGACTTCTGGCCTCCAGAGCTCCAAGAGAATACTTTGTTTTAAATCACTCCATTGGAGGTATCTTCTTACAGCAGCCCTAGGAAACGTACACACTTCCTTTAAACAAGTGAAGCTTTCTTTTTCTTAGAAAGGTCATAGTTACATTTTACTAAGAAAATACAGTTTCCTTATTATGAATCCCTTCCCTGTACATTATTATGCTAAATGTCTCTGTTAGGCAGGTGTCACGACTCTACTTGTAGAGATGTGCTGTGCTCTGCTCAGTCTGTTGTGCCTGACTCTTTGTGACCCCATGGACTGCCGCCGGCCAGGCTCCTCTGGCCATGGGATTTTCCAGGCAAGAATACTGGAGTGGGTTGTCATTTCCTCCTCCAGGGGATCTTCTCAACCCAGGGATCGAACTTGCGTCTCCTGTGTCTCCTGGATTGCAATGAGGTTCTTTATCACTGAGCCACTAGGGAGCCTTGTAGAGATAAATATTAATGACAGCAGTAGTTGCCATTTCTCCAGAGCTTACGCATCCCAGCCTCCCTGCTATGATTTTTACAATCGTCATCTCACGTGATTGTTGCTGTGACCCTCGGGGACAGTTGCCATGGTTACTTCATTTTGCAGTGAAGAAAACTGAGGCACAGAGAGGTAAAGTGCATTTCCTAAGGTCCTACAGGCAGTAAGTGGAGGAAATGTCAAACCCAGTAAGACGCTAGAGCCTGAACTCTACCACAAGCTCTCTGGCTCTGAAGTACAGCCAGTCAATGACAATGGCAGGCCCTTGCCCAGCCAAACTCCTTGGTCTGGTTAAGAACACACCCCTGGGACTTCCCTGGTGGTCCAGCAGTTGAGACACCATGCTCCTAGTGCAGGGGGCCTGGATGGGATCCCTGGCCAGGGAACTAGATCCTTGCATGTGGCAACTAAAGATCTTGCATGCCACAACTGAAAACCCCATGTCCTGCAACTGAGACCCAGCACAGCCAAAATACAAAACAAAAACACATCTCTAATGAAGAGGGCGTCTTAATATAATGCAGTTCCAGAACCTCCTCCCACAAGAAAGGAGGCAAAAGGAGCATGGAATCATTTCATACTATATCCCTCTCTTTGAGATTCAAAAATGTTTATTAATAAAGGCTCTGATAAGGTGTGTCATTTCATACTATATCCCTCTCTTTGAGATTCAAAAAGGTTTATTAATAAAGGCTCTGATAAGGTGTGCATTTACAAAAGACTACTAAACCCTGTTTGTTGTGTTAATACAGTAACAGCAATTTGGGGAACTAGTAATTTGGTTCCCCAAGTTATTTGGCCATGAAAATATTTTTTCTTTTGTAGGACACTGTTATTAATATTATCTAGATCAGGGAACAGCAAAATTTTTCTGTAAAGGACCAGTGGCTTTGTAGGCCACATATTGGAGAAGGCAATGGCACCCCACTCCAGTACTCTTGCCTGGAAAATCCTATGGATGGAGGAGCCTGGTGGGCTGCAGTCCATGGGGTCGCGAAGAGTTGGACACAACTGAGCAACTTTACTTTCACTTTTCACTTTCATGCATTGGAGAAGGAAATGGCAACCCACTCCAGTGTTCTTGCCTGGAGAATCCCAGGGACCGGGGAGTCTAGCGGGCTGCCGTCTATGGGGTCACACAGAGTCGGACATGACTGAAGCGATTTAGCAAAAGCAGCAGCAGCAGCAGCAGGCCACATATGGTCTCTGTCACTTATTTATCTTTTCTTTAAACAAGCCTTTAAAAATGTAAAAACCATTCTTAGCTTGTGCTCAGTCATCAAGTCTCACTCTTTGCAGCCCCATGGACTGTAGCTCACCAAGCTCCTCTGCCTGTGGAATTTTCCAGGCAAGAATATTGGAGTGGGTTGCCATTTTCTACTCCAGGGGATCTTCCCAACCCAGGGATCAAACCCAAGTAGCTTACATCTCCTTCATTGGCAGGCACATTCTTTACAACTAGCACCACCTGAGTAACCCATTCTTAGCTTGAGGGTCATAAATAAAAAAAGCCAGCTGCTGGCTGAAATTGGCCTACTCAGATTGGCCTGCCAACCCTAGATTCCTCTGGAAGGATAGAGTTCAGAACACAAACAGAAGACAACTTTTTGATATACTGTTTTTCATTAGGACAACATTGAGAAATTCACTGTTAGATGTCTAGGAACAGAAAACCAAAATTCTCTGTTACTAGTGTTCTGTGTAGCAGATGAGAAAATAAAAGTCTGAGCAATACCTTGTTTTGGATTGAGATTCCTCCCTTAGAGGGAAAATGACTCATGGCCAGAGGGTGAGTGGGTGTGAGCTTACACCTACTCAGACCCTTGAAATGTCCTTCTACCCATGAGGTGGGCGATGGGGATGTTTAAACATTGTCTCGACATTAGGTAGATGATTTTCTCTCTGTCTACCAGGCTAAGGTGCATGCTTGCCAGGAGTAGTTTACAGAGATTCCAGCTATTTCAGAGTTCCCAACTGCCAACCTTAGCACGATAATGAGGACTTTTATGGGCACCAAATTGATTTCCTTTAAAAATGCAACTATGGCTCCCTGGAGTTTCACTCCAGGGCTTTCTGGAGCCAGGATGTCATCTTGGAGATCTATTGAGAGGTAGTTGCTTCTTTGTGGAGGAAATATCATGTAAGATAAATCATGGGCTACGATGCAAAACTTGGAATCCTGTGTGGGCTCTGCTAGCACTTCACTGAAGGACCTCCTAGAGGCAGAGCCTCCTTTCTGTGTCAGTTTCACTATCTGTAGGTGAGAAGTGGTTTCTCATTTTGGCTTAAATTTGCAATTTTCCTATTGATATTGAGCACAGATGTTGAGCACATTATCACATCTTTATTGATCATTTATATACCTTCTTGTGTGAACTATTAAGCTGTCTATTCAAGTGTTTGGCCTCTCTTTAAAAATTGAGTTGTCTGTCTTTTTATTACTGATTTATAGAATTTTCTTACATATGCTAGATACAAGTCTTTTGTTAGAGACATTGTGAAAATTTCCTTTTAGCTTGTGGACTGTCTTTGCACTTTCTTAATGGTGTCTTTTTAAAAATTATTTTATTATTATTTATTTTTACATTTTTTGGCCATGCTATTCAGCATGAGGGATCTTAATTCCCAGACCAGGGCTTGAACCTTGTGCCCCTGAATTGGAAGCATGGGGTCTTAACCACTGGACCCCCAGAGAAGCCCCCCTTAATGGTAAGAGAACATCTCTTATCTCTTATCTCTTATGGTAAAAGAACAATTTTAAGTCTAATTTATCAATCTTCTTTCATGTTTTGGGCTTTCTATGCTCTATCCAAGAAATCTTCGCCTAACTTGAGGTTGTGAAAATATTTCCCCATGTTCTCTTCTAAAAATTTTACAGTTTTTTTGTGTCATTTATGTTATTAGGCTTGGGCTTCTCTGGAGGCTCGGATAATAAAGAATATGCCTTCAATGTGGGAGACCTGGGTTTGATCCCTGGATGGGGAAGATCCCCTGGAGAAGTGAATGGCTACCCACTCCAGTATTCTTGCCTGGAGCATTCCATGAACAAAGGAGCCTAGTGCACTAAGTCCATGGGATCTCAAGGAGTTGGGCATGACTGAGTAACACTTACCAGTTCAGTTCAGCCGCTCAGTCATGTCCAACTCTTTGCAACCCCATGAACTGCAGCATTCCAGGCCTCCCTGTCCATCACCAACTCCCGGAGTCCACCCAAACTCATGTCCATTGAGTCGGTGATGCCATCCAACCATCTCATCCTCTGTCGTCCCCNGGGCGATGGGGATGTTTAAACATTGTCTCGACATTAGGCAGATGATTTTCTCTCTGTCTACCAGGCTAAGGTGCATGCTTGCCAGGAGTAGTTTACAGAGATTCCAGCTATTTCAGAGTTCCCAACTGCCAACCTTAGCACGATAATGAGGACTTTTATGGGCACCAAATTGATTTCCTTTAAAAATGCAACTATGGCTCCCTGGAGTTTCACTCCAGGGCTTTCTGGAGCCAGGATGTCATCTTGGAGATCTATTGAGAGGTAGTTGCTTCTTTGTGGAGGAAATATCATGTAAGATAAATCATGGGCTACGATGCAAAACTTGGAATCCTGTGTGGGCTCTGCTAGCACTTCACTGAAGGACCTCCTAGAGGCAGAGCCTCCTTTCTGTGTCAGTTTCACTATCTGTAGGTGAGAAGTGGTTTCTCATTTTGGCTTAAATTTGCAATTTTCCTATTGATATTGAGCACAGATGTTGAGCACATTATCACATCTTTATTGATCATTTATATACCTTCTTGTGTGAACTATTAAGCTGTCTATTCAAGTGTTTGGCCTCTCTTTAAAAATTGAGTTGTCTGTCTTTTTATTACTGATTTATAGAATTTTCTTACATATGCTAGATACAAGTCTTTTGTTAGAGACATTGTGAAAATTTCCTTTTAGCTTGTGGACTGTCTTTGCACTTTCTTAATGGTGTCTTTTTAAAAATTATTTTATTATTATTTATTTTTACATTTTTTGGCCATGCTATTCAGCATGAGGGATCTTAATTCCCAGACCAGGGCTTGAACCTTGTGCCCCTGAATTGGAAGCATGGGGTCTTAACCACTGGACCCCCAGAGAAGCCCCCCTTAATGGTAAGAGAACATCTCTTATCTCTTATCTCTTATGGTAAAAGAACAATTTTAAGTCTAATTTATCAATCTTCTTTCATGTTTTGGGCTTTCTATGCTCTATCCAAGAAATCTTCACCTAACTTGAGGTTGTGAAAATATTTCCCCATGTTCTCTTCTAAAAATTTTACAGTTTTTTTGTGTCATTTATGTTATTAGGTTTGGGCTTCTCTGGAGGCTCGGATAATAAAGAATATGCCTTCAATGTGGGAGACCTGGGTTTGATCCCTGGATGGGGAAGATCCCCTGGAGAAGTGAATGGCTACCCACTCCAGTATTCTTGCCTGGAGCATTCCATGAACAAAGGAGCCTAGTGCACTAAGTCCATGGGATCTCAAGGAGTTGGGCATGACTGAGTAACACTTACCAGTTCAGTTCAGCCGCTCAGTCATGTCCAACTCTTTGCAACCCCATGAACTGCAGCATTCCAGGCCTCCCTGTCCATCACCAACTCCCGGAGTCCACCCAAACTCATGTCCATTGAGTCGGTGATGCCATCCAACCATCTCATCCTCTGTCGTCCCCTTTTACCCCTGCCCTCAATCTTTCCCAACATCAAGGTCTTTTCAAATGAGTCAGCTCTTCACATCAGGTGGCCAAAGTATTGGAGTCTCAGCTTCAACAGCAGTCCTTCCGATGAACACCCAGGACTGGTCCTCTTTAGGATGGACTGGTTGGATCTCCTTGCAGTCCATGGGACTCTCAAGAGTCTTCTCCAACACCACAGTTCAAAAGCCTCAATTCTTCGTGCTCAGCTTTCTTTATGGTCCAACTCTCACATCCATACCTGACCACTGGAAAAACCATAGCCTTGACAAGACGGACCTTTGCTGACAAAGTAATGTTTCTGCTTTTTAATATGCTGTCTAGGTTGGTCATAACTTTCCTTCCAAGGAGTAAGGCCTAATACTTATAATCTATCACAAATTAATTTTTGTGTATAGTATAAGGTAGGGATTAAAGCTGTACCCCCTGCCCAAGATATCCAGTTGTTTTGGCCCTTTTTCTTGAAAAAACTTTCCTTTTCTCCTTGAAATGGTTTGGCATTCTTGTCAACCATATATGTGTGTATCTATTTATATTCCTGAGTCTCCAGTCTTCTTAAAATATCACACTATCTTGATCACCATAACCTTATATTTTATTAAAAAAAATTTTTATGTGGACCATTTTAAAAGTCTCTATTAAATTTGTTACAATATTGCTTCTTTTTTTGTGTGTTCTTTTTGGCTGAGAGGTATGTGGGATTTTAGTTCTCCAACCAGGGATCAAACCACACCCGCTGTACTGGAAGGCGAATTCTTTGCCTCTTGACTGCCCAGAATGTCTCAATTGCTATAAATTTAAAGGTTCGTTTTGAACTTGTAGAGAGTACATACACTCCTTGCTTTATTTAATATTATTTTAGCAATTATTTGTCTTTTGAATTTCTAAGTATAATCATCTTACTCATCCCCTGGGGAAAAAAAAAGGCAGCTAAGATTTTGATTAGAATGGCTAGAATTTACAGCCAATTGTGGGAAAACTGATACTTTTATAATATTGAGTAATATATATCTATACTTATTTTGTTCTTTAATTTCTATCCATGAGTTTTTATATTTGTAAAAATCTTGTTATTAAAAAATGTAAAAATGTAAAAATCTTGGCATTAAAAAACAGTATTCCTGAGTATTTTTGTGGGTTTGGATGCTATTTTAATTAATTAATTAAAATGTCACAGATTGTGACAGTGATAAATTCACTTATTAGGTCCAGTAGAGTTCTTGGTAAATTCCTTTAACTTTCTACATACAAAATTAGATCATCTGCAAAGACAGTTTTACTTCTTCCTCCCTAATTGTTGTGCCTTTATTTTATTTTCCTGCCTTCTTGTACTGGCTAGGACTTCCCATAAAGATGTGAGCAGATACTGCTTGACTAATCTCCAAATTTAGGGGGAAAATGGTCAGTATTACAACAGTATGTATGCTGCTTACCACTAAATTTTCAGAGATACTCTATGACAGATTGATAAAATTTATTCCTGTTTCTAAATTTGCAAAGTATATTTCATTTATAACTAGGTGTTAAATTTAGTAAAATGCTTTTTCTCCATCTAGTAAAAATAATTGTGTCATATTTTCTTTTCATGTGTTAATACCATGAATTTCTTCATTGTTTTTGTTGGTTAAATAAACTTTGCATTTCTGGGATAAACCCCAATCAGCTATGATATATTATCCCTTTTAATAAGTAGGTCTGTGATTTTCTTATCTTGTAATATCTGTCTGGCTGTAATTTGTCATTTATTTGTTTGTTTGATTAAAATGCATTTGTGTCATGTCTTTCTGGCTCACTTTTTTTCTTATATGTTAAGAATGTAATAATAGGTTGCTGAATGAATTAATGAATGGATGAGTAAATTATTTCTGGTTATCATATGTGAAAAGTACTTTATGAGCCCTGAAGCATAAAGCACACACAAGTAGTAGATTAGGTTTAGATTGGAAACATGGGTTTCACAGTAGTAGATTAGAACTATATTGGTACTTTTATAGGGCTCAGAGTCTGAAGTAATCAATTTTATTGTAGTGAATGAATTCAGAATCAGGAAGCTTCACCTAGCTTGACTTCAAGAAGACTCTATTATTTTATTTTCTTTCTTCTACTTATGGGGCCAGTAGGAGCTCAGGCAGCACTTTGCTATTTATACACACAAATGTTTAAGACTCTCCTTTTCCACAGTGGGAAACAATTCTACTGATCTGATTCTGTGTCTGAATGTACATAACCCTGCACATCTACAGACCTATAAAACTTTCCTTTCACAGTGAGATCTGTTATAGGCGTGTTATAGAGGACCCACAAGATTTTTCAGGGATGTATAAAAATGTCTGCGACCTGAAAATATGTCATGGCTTTCATATATTTTGAATGTGTGTGTCTATGCTCAGTCGCTAAATTGTGTCTGACTCCTTTGCAGCCCCATGGACTGTAGCCCACCAGGCTCCTCTGTCCATGGGATTTTCCAGGCAAGAACACTGGAGTGGGTTGCCATTTCCTTCTACAGGGTATCTTCCCAACCTAGGGATAGAACCTGAGTTTCCTGCGTCTCCTACATTGGCAGGCAGATTCTTTACCATTGAGCCACCTGGGAAGCCCCATATATATATAAAGGAAAAAGAGAAATGAACAAATACACAATGTCTATGAAATGTCATATTATCCAAACTTCACCAACTATTCAATTTGGTGTTCAAAATTTTTGTGGCATTTGAAAATAATCTATATGTTTGGTTTTTAAATTTTCTGCTTTAGAAGAATTCCTGGGTATATTATGAGCCCCTAAGTGATCAGAGCCAATCTTAAATTAAAATGGGCTCATAGAAGCCAATTAATTTCAAAAGCTTCAAAAGTTATAAAAATTCTTATAAAATTTATGCAAATCAGCAGTTGCATCTAACATGTGATCCAGTCACTGGTCACGGTGTTTCGTGTGGTGTGGGATGGGCCTCAGACAGAAGAGTGCCTCCTGTTAGCCTAGAAAAGATCATGAAATGACCTGTTTTTTGTCTGGGTGAACCCGTGTTTCCTTTCAAAGATGATGGACTGTGCTTTTGCTTATGATGATCAAGTCTTTGGTTCTGATTATTTTATAAGTAAAATATCCTAAGTTTCAAATGAGAGGAAGGAGTTTTCCCTTTCTTCCAATGCCTTTTGGCTGTTGGTTAAATGACAAAAATGTCTGAGTTTATTTGTCAGAGATTTGTTGAAAATAGAAAGGCAGCTTCTGGGTTGAGGCAGGCTGATGGAACTTTAAGGGTTTAGAACACAAGACTGCTGCCCATGTGAAGGACAGGCCAGGTTCTGGTCAGGTCATACACTCCTCTTTCACAGACAGGTCTTATGTATCTACTAAGTTGAACCAGGCTAAGCTTGTCCCTCCCAGTGGACCACAGACACCTCTGAGAGGCACGCCTCAGTATCCACAGGACACCTGGTCCTGGGAGACACCAGAGCGCATGAGAGCCTACTGCCTTTTGGTCCATGACTGCCAAACATGGCTAAGGAGTGGAACTCTGGGGAACTTTGCTAGAACATGAATTGCAGGGCCAGCTTCCAGGTGGGCTGACCCAACATCTTGGGAGGAAGGGCTAGGAATCTGTGTCCCCAGCACATTTGCTGGGTGATTCTGTGAAGCTGGTTCTAGGCAACAATTGTTCTAGACAGGCTTTCTCTGTCCGCACTCTGGACACCTGGGGCTGGATCATTCTTTGTAGTGGGGGCTGTCTTGTGCATTGTAGGATGTTTACTAGCATCCCTCTTCTCTCCTTGCTAGATGCTAGTGGTAGCACTTCCTGAGCCTCTCCCAATTCATGGAATCATGACCAAAAGTAACTCTGGACATTGCCACAGTGCTCAGGGGGGCAAATTCCCTCCCCTACGGTAGCCACTATTCTAGACCATTCTGTATTGTGTCAACTACAAATTGGCACTTGCCATGGGCATTTGCCATCTAACTCTCCAAGGATTAAGTCATGTACTGCTGCAGCTGATGACCTTCAACAACCCCTGAAAGGAGTTCAGGATGGAGAGCAATGAGGTACTCCAGTTTTTCCACAGGGAAAAACTGGCAGGACAGTTCTTCCGATAGTTAGATATTTGCAGGTGCTGATTTTATGAGCCCAATTATAGTATCTCCCCATATCTAGAAAAGCACTAATATCCTTCATGGTGATGACTCCTTATGACTAGCAAAAGCTTCACGAGACTAGTAGAAATCTGCTGGAAAAATATATGCTTGACTGCGTGTACTCATCTTCTCCCTAAACCACATGTATACTGTCTTTTCCCCCTACTTCTTTGGAACAATTTCTCAGGGCTATCTGAGGTGCTATTTCCCAGGCTACAGCAATCATTCTTCCCCAAATAAAACTCAACTTGCAACTCTCACATTGTACATCCTTTTTTAAATAGACAATTATAATATTAATGCTGACAATGATGATAATGAAGACAGAGATTATTCAGAACCAGGCTCTGTGCCAACAAGTTACTACAGCTTATTTTGCTTAATTCTCATGATAATATTGTTAGGCATCATTCTTATCACCATTTTATAAAGTTTGGAAAAGATTCAGAGCATTTAAACACTTTTCTTAAGGTCATGTGTAATCAGTGACCATAGTTTGAATCCATCTGTGTTTGACTTCAAAGTGGGTGCTGGTGTCAGCTAGATCAGAGGGGCAATGAGACTCATCCTCATCCTTATCCTCCAATGTGTGTTCTTGTCACCATTTAACAACTCACAACTCCTAATGTCTAGTCCACAAGATCCGTGTTCTTTAACCTGGCAGGCCAGGCTGGCTTTGATCTGCTGTTCTGTTCTGACCTTAGACCAATCTCCTCTCTGACCCTGAATGTGTCCTGCTAATTTCTACTCTAGGGCTATTTCTTTCATTCTAAGGTCTCAAACTCAAAAGTCTACAGGGAGCTAGAAGGCAAAAATCAAAAAATTAGTACAAGATGCTTAACGGCATCATTTAGAGAGAACTTGGGAATGGTGCTGCTGCTGCTCAGTAGTGTCTAACTCTTTGCCACCCTAGGGACACTAGCCTGCCAGGCTCCTCTGTCCATGGGATTCTCCTGGCAAGAATACTGGAGTGGGGTGCCACTTCCTACTCCAGGGTATCTTCCCAGCCCAGGGATTGAACCAGGTCTCTTACATCTCCTGCATTGGCAGGCAGCTTCTTTACCACTAGTGCCACATGGGAAGCCTTGGGAATGGTGGTGACTGTGGCAAATTAGAGGGCAACTGCTTCTCCATGTCACCCTGCGACAATGTGTGCTGGAATTATTGGATTTTTGCACTATTTCAAGAAAACCTGGCAATTGTAGTAATACATATCACACCAATTTTTAATTTTGGTAGATCATTTAAGTTAAAAAAAAAAATCCTGTGGCCTGGTTCTGGGCTGAATCTGGACCTTCACTTTGAAACTTCTGCCCTAACCTCCTTTCTAAGACTTTTGTGCATTTATTTGGGTCCTTCTCATACTCCGAGGCTGGTCTCAGGGCCCACAGCCATGTATCTTCCCTGGATCACTCTGGACTCCTCTCCAGTATCTTTATCATTTACACCAGATATCCTGGCCCTTGGTGATGTAAATGGTTTGATCTGTCCTTTATTTCACATGTTCTTTCATTTTGTCTCCCCAATACCAATTAAAGTAGCTTCAAGAGATAGGACTCTGACCTCTATTTTCTTTTGAAGTCCTTACAGCATAGCGCAGAATTCAACACTCGAAACACACTCAGTAAATACGCACATCTGCCAAGTCACTTGGTCATGTCCGACTCTTTGAGATCCTGTGGACAGTAACCCGTCAGGCTCCTCTGTCCATGGGATTCTCCAGGCAAGAATTCTGGGGTGGGTTGCCCTGCCCTCCTCCAGGGGATCTTCCTGACCTGGGGATCAAATCCACGTCTCTTACATCTCCTGCACTGGCAGGCAGATTCTTTACCACTAGCACCACCTGAGAAGTTCCAGTAAATATGTGTTCAACTAAATAAACATCCTTCTTCGCAGCCAATCCTGATCACTTGGGTTGGCACGTAAACCTGTTTCTCTCATTTGTTCATTGCAGACTACATGACAGATCTGCATTCAGCCTAGAAGACCTTTTATAAATGTAAAAAAACCATAACTTAATCACCCTTAGCCTTGTTTAACTCTAGGCTAAAAGGTCCAAATACTTTGAGAAAAGTATATGAGGCCTTGATTTGCTCAACTTTGGTTATTGTTCAAAAACTAGACCCATGTATGTATGTATGTATGTATGTATGTATGTGTGTGAGTGTATATATGTATATATATGTAGTTTCCTAATTCTTTTTCAGTTTCTCAATTTAAAAAAAAGGTAAAAATATAGATTATTCCCCTCCTCACCCTTTCCTAGTTAAAGTGATAGATTTCAGAGATGTATAAAACTAAGGTTGTTTTGTTGATCATGATGCAGAGAAATGGCTAACATTCAAATCCTCGACAGGCATTTGCAGTACCATCACTTGAGAACCCTCTAGGAAAATGTAAATTTATTAATAACTTTTTTACATTTATTTATTTATAAATGGAGCATTGGCTCAAAATCCCTATGGTCTCTCTTAGGTGTAGGTATGTGCAGACTTTAATTTTCCTGTTAAAAAGTAGTACATGATCCTTATAGAAACTTTAGAAGATACAGTTAATCAAAGAGAAAATAGAAGTCATCTGTGATCTGAGTACCCAGAGAACTAGGTTTTTTTAGTCACACACACATATTCATATATACTCATGTATTGGGTTGTCCAAAAAGTTATTCAGGTTTTTCTCTAAGATGGTACAGCAAAACATGAACAAACTTTTTGGCAAACCCAAGAGTGTAGGTGTAATATATAATATTATATATATATAGTATAATGTATAATATTATATGTATAATATATGTATTAGAGTCAGATGGTAACTGGTAACCATCAGTCAATGGTAACTCACTCCAATATTCTTGCCTGGAGAATCCCATAGATAGATAGAGGAGCCTGGTGGGCTGTAGTCCATAGGGTCACAAAGAGCTGGACACAACTGAAGCAACTTAGCACACAAGCATAATTTTTATATAAATGGAATAATTTTATACATATCATTTCAACAAGGAAGCCATCAGAATTTTGTTGTTGTAAGTAACAGAAACAACTCTGACCTTTGTAACAAAAAAGAACCTATTGGAAAAACACCAAGAAGGCTCGAAGATCAAATACTAATCTGAACGATCAGGCTGTGAGGAGGCTGGGGGGTCAGGTGAATCTTGGAATCTAGGTAACAGGACAAATTTTTCACAGTTTCCGTTGGGAAGACTCAGTTCCCTAGACCACATGCTTGGACTGCTGGTATAATTTTCCAGGTTTTTCACAACATACGCCTTGGGAGCATCATCACATTGGAATCTAGGAGGGTGTAAGGATCTGCTAAAACAACCTACATGGTGGCTTTACATATAAATGCTCACTCTGAATGACAGGTCCCATCCCATGTCACTGGGGTGGGGGCAGGGAAGTTGCAAAAGCCAAGGTGCTCACCAGTAGAAGAGAGAGGAAAGGACTTCCCTGGTGGTTCAGCGGTTAAGAATCCTGTTGCCAATGAAAGGAACAGGGATTCTATCACTAGTCTGGGAAGATTCCACATGCCTTGGAGAAACTAAGCACAGGCACCACAACTACTGAGCCTGTGCTCTAGAGCCCATGGGCCACAACTAGAGAAAGCCTGAGAGCAGCAATGAAGACCCAGAGCAGCCAATAAGTAAACGAATTGCTTTGAAAGAGAGACAGAGGAGAAATACTGGGCCACCAAAACCCAAAATGTCCACTGCATATATTTTCTTGAGTTATTATCTTATAGGCATCCAAGATGTAATTGAACATTCTCCCTTAGCAGTTTATCTTTTGGTTGTATAACATTCTGTGACATGGCTAGACCATACTTTATTTGGTATAATTAGACATTTTTGTCTATTTTTTTCAGTACTGTATCCCTACCACTTAGTCCCTAGCACAGAGTAGATGCCTAGTAAATATTCACTGAATTAGTTTGTATTCTAATTGTTTATAAACTGTTACAAGGACAGCTTGGGAGTTGTTCTTAGGACACACTCATGATTATATCTAATAGGGTGACCAAATTGCCCTGGCTTGCCCAGGGCTTTCTTAAAATCCCATGTCCTGGGCCCCACCTCAGCCCTGGGCAAACTGTCACCCTATAAGGGGTTCTGCACCCAATTCCAGTGTGGCAGGCTGGGGGGTGTCACCCTATTCCATCAAGCAATTACCGGACACCAGCTGGGAGCCTTACAATTCAACTCACTTCTAACTATTTACTTGGAGATGGATCCTATAGGTTAAGGGCTTAATCCTACTGACCCCCCAGTTCAGAAGACATTCACAAGTCCAGGTTGTCACTTGTGCTTCTGACCGACTGGCTGAGGTCAGACATTCCAATAACTCCAACTAGGGTTTGATTAATTTCCTAGAATAGGTCAGAGAACTCAGAGAAACCTTTTACTCACTAGATCACTGGTTTATTATAAAAGGATATAACTCAGGAACAGCCAGATGGAAGAGGTATATATGGCAAGGCATGGGGAAAAGGGACACAGCTTCCAGGCCTCCTCCCCAAACCCCCGTGTGTTAACCAGCCCAGAAGCTCTCCAAACCCCCTCCTTTTGGATTTTTATGGAGGCTTCATTACACAGGTATGTTTGAATAAATCATTTGCCATTGGTGATTGATTCAACCTCCAGCCCTGCTTCCTTCCCCAGAGGTCACCCTCTAATCACTTGACTTGTTCCTCTGGTAACCAACCCCATCCTCAGATGCTTCCAAAAGTCACTTTATTAACACAATAAGAGATACATTCTGCCCTCATAACAGGAAATTCCAAGGGTTTTAGAAGCTCAGTGCCAGAAAACAAAACAGGCTGAAGACCAAATATATATTTCTTATTATACAACACCATATCCCACACTACTAAGAAACCACACTCTGAACTGCATTCTGGAGGTCTTATCTGCTGATGGTGAGTGAACATACAGAAAATTCACCCAAGGATAAAGAAGGCTGCCCAAAGCTCTGAGAAGCTACTAAAACCATCCCCATCATACCTTCTTCTCTGTGACCCCACTCTTCTTCCATCATGCCTACCCAGAGCCAGTCATGAGGAGGGGTGAGAAAGAACATCAGGGTAAAGGCAAGGCAGGGGCCAGCTGAGAGGCATAGTCTCCAGCCTGGAGCTATGACTCATCCCTTAGTCATCCCTCTTGGAGCTCCACTCTGTCATCAGGCACCCTAGCTGTATCCTACAGAACAATAGTGTTAGAGGAAACACTGACTGAAACCACCCAAACTAGCCAGGTACCATAGTAACCATTTGCATGAGTTATTTCATGACAGGAGGTTCTGATAAGGAACATGGAACTAACAAGCCACCACCAACCAGAAGAATTCAGGAAAGGTCAAAAGGAGATGCCACCTGTCCTACCAACCCCCCCCAGAATCCTTCTTGCTGAAATGCATCCTTGCTGAGTCAGAGTGACTGGCCAAAGACAACCTGGAAACTAATCCCATCACCATAAAACCTGACACTGGGAGCCATGTGGCATAGCAGCCCTCCTGGGTTCCCTGACCCTCCTGCTCTCCTCCCAGGCACCCCTTCCCAGTAAAGTCTCTTGCTGTTTCAGCACGTGTGTCCCCTCAGACAATTCATTTCTGAGTGTTAGACATGAGCCCACTCTCAGGCCCTGGAAGGGGGTCCTCCTTCCTGTAATACCTTTGTCTCAGTTTTCTCATCCCTCTAATGGGGACTGTGGTCCAATGGGCACAGTCAGGCAGGGCTGGACCTTAGCTTCCTCTCTGATGGGCCACAGGTGCCACCAGCGTACCCCCGGCTCCACCAGCCTCATGGCTTCACATCAGCCCGGGTGCTTACTTTCTTCCCTGGATCGGCCCCAGGACCATGTGAACTGGTGAACCCTTACTGAGCATTAAATTAGATAATATATTTTTACAGGGATAGCCATTGAAATTCATCTTGCCTGTATTCTTTTTTTAAATTATTTATTTTTAATTGTGGGAAAAAAATGGAAACAGTGACAGACTTTATTTTCTTGGGCTCCAAAGTCACTGTGGACGGTGACTGCAGCCATGAAATTGAAAGATGCTTGCTTCGTGGAAGAAAAGCTATGACCAACCTAGAGAGAGTATTAAAAAGCATAGACATTACTTTGCTGACAAAGGTCCATATAGTCGAAGCTATGGTTTCTCCAGTAGTCATGTACAGATGTGACAGTTGGACCATAAAGAAGGCTGAGCGCTGATGAATTGATGCTTTTGAACTGTGGTGCTGGAGAAGACTCGAGTGTCCCTTGGACTGCAAAGAGATCCAACCAGTCAATTCTAAAGGAAATGAACCCTGAATATTCATTGGGAGGATTGATGCTGAAGCTGAAGCTTCAATACTTTGGCCACCTGATGCAAAGAGCCAGCTCACTGGAAAAGACCCTGATGCTGGAAAGGATTGAGGGCAGGAGGAGAGGAGGGCAAAAGAGGATGAGATGGTTGGATGGCATCACCAACTCAATGGATATGAGTTTGGGCAAACTCCGGGAGATAGCGAAGGACAAAGAAGCCTGCTATGCTACAGTCTATGGGGTCGCAAAGAGTCAGACAGGATGGAGCAACAAACAACGACAAATAATTAATTTGAGGATAATTGCCTTACAAAATTGTATTGGTTTCTGGCATATATTAACATGAATAAGCCATAGGTATATATACGTTCCTTCCCTCCTAAACCTCCTTCCCACTGTACCCCATCCTACCCCTCTAGGTTGTCACAGAACATGGGTTTGATTTCCCTGCACCATACAGCAAATTCCCACTGGGAATCTATTATACTTATGGGAATGTATATGCTTCCATACAACAGTAAAGCCAACCATTTCTTTCTCCTGCTGAATAAACTGAGTTCAGCAGTAGGAAAAGAGCCTGTGCCCCTCTGCAGGCAGTGATGAGGCCCCCAAATCTCAGGAAGCACCCAGGAAGACCATCCAGCTGGGGTCACTGTGGGACCAGGATCCACCTGGAGGGTGGCCTCTTAATAT
>NIZD01104282.1:0-21755 GCA_003182575.1 Pseudois nayaur
TTTTGGACTCTGAGGGAGGGGAGAGGGTGGGATGATTTGGGAAAATGGCATTGAAACATGTATACTATCATGTAAGAAACGAATCACCAGTCTATGTTCGATACAGGATACAGGATACAGGATGCTTGGGGCTGGTGCATGGGGATGATCCAGAAAGATGATATGGGGTGGGAGGTGGGAGTGGGGTTCATGTTTGGTAACTCATGTACACCCGTGGCGGATTCATGTCAATGTATGGCAAAACCAATACAGTATTGCAAAGTAAAATAAAGTAAAAATAAAAATTTAATTAAAAAAAAATAGCTATATCTGTCTACTAAGAATAACATACAACCAATGACAGTCCAGTAGCAATGAGCACTCCTAGATCCAAGACTGTGATCTCTAGATACTATTTCCCAGTGAAAGAATCAGGATTCTTTGGTTCCTTCCAAGTTTAGGCAGTATAAAGTGACTGTAAAGAGTTTTATACTATCAGAAAGTATAATCTGAAATATAAACATACATTTTTTCTTTTCATCATTATACTGAGGATAACTAGAAATTGTTAAAGGGATCTAAGAGGTTAATTCAAATGCTTATCATTAGCTAAACATGGGCCAATTCAAAAATCAAAATAATTACAATGATTCAAAACACATCAAATATGAGTTCATAATGACACTACAAAAAAAAAAAAAACCCTCCAAAAATTCCTTTAGAAAATGCTGCAGAACAGTTCATTATTCTAAAAATGTTACATAGAAAATATCCGGCATTTATTGCCCTTTCAACTATAAACTATAGTTCATAACCAAGTATTTGATGAAAGCACTTAGTAACAAAGAACAAATGATAGAATACCACAATTTTGCAATTTCTAATGAAATAATGAATCTAAGAGATCATTTTCAATGAATTCTAAAATCTTTAAGTCAAACACTGATAGGGAAATTTTTTTCCTGTTTTGAATTCCAATTAAGATCCTGAGAACAGAAAAAGGGAGGAAAGGAAGGGGAGAGTGTTCCACCATGACAACCCCACTAAAGCCACATGGAGTAGAGTAAAATGTTGTGATGGGGTAAGTGGTTACTTCTGAGTACTAAATCCGTGACTAGTTTATATGATTCAGTTTTAGAAGAACTGAAGAATTAAAACAAACAAATCCAATTTAAAAATGGGCAGAAGACCTGAATAGATATTTTTCCAAATAAGACATACAGATGGCTAACAAGCACATGAAAAGATGTTCAATGTTGCTAATTATTAGAGAAATGCAAATCAAAACCACAATGAAATAAACATCACTCACATCTGTTACAATGGCTATCATCAAAAAGTCTACAAATAACAAATGCTGAAGAGGCTGTGAAGAAAAGGGAACCCTTCTACACTGTTGCTGGGAATGTACATTGGTAAAGCCATTATACAAAACAGACTGGAGGTTCCTTAAATCACAAAAAGAACTACCATAAGATCCAGCAATTCCACTCCTGGGTGTATATCCGGAAAAAACCAGAAACACTAAATGAACAGGATACATATACCCCAATGTTCATAGCAGCACTATTTGTAATACTTCAGACATAGACTGTGAAGGACAGGGAAGCCTGGAGTGCTGCAGTGCATGGGGTTGCAAATATCAGACATGACTTAGAGACTGAACAATAAGACACAGAAGCAATTCAAGTGCCCAGCACTAGATGACTGGCCTAGGAAGATGTGAAACACACACACACGAATATTACTCAGCCATAAAAAATAGTGAAACACTGCCATCTGCAGCAACGTGAACAGACCTAGAGAATTTTATGCTTAGTGAAATGTCAGAGAAAGACAAATACTATATAATATCATCTATCCGTGGAACCTAAAAAATAGCACAAATGAATGTATATGCACAACAGAAATAGACTCACAAACTTGGCGATCACCAAAGAGAGAAAAAGGAAAAGGGACAAATTAGGGGTACAGACTAACCGATACAAATTGTGAAGTGTTAGTCACTGTCAAGTCTGACTCTTTGTGACCCCATGGACTGTAGCCTGCCAGGCTCCTCTGTCCACGGAGTTGTCCAGGCAAGAATACTGGAGTGGGTTGCCATTTCCTTCTCCAGGGGATCTTCCTGAACCAGGGATCGAACTCAGGTCTCCTGCATTGGCAGGCAAATTCTCTACCATATGAGCCACCAGATACATAAGCAACAAGGAAATGCTATATATCAGATGAATTATACCCATTATCTTATAATAACCTGTAATGGAATATAATCTGCAAAAATCATGAATCACCATGCTGAAAGTAACACAATATTGTAAATAACACACGTATTGTAAATAGCACAATATTGTAAATCAAACTATCCTTCAATTAAAACTAAAAATCTAGAAGAGGATATAAAAAACGGATGAGTTTAACAGACTGTGAAAAATAACTTCAGAAAAAACCAGGTGGACTGAAAAATTATCCAGAGTGCAGTTCAGAAAGCCAAAACATTAGAAAATATGAAAGAGGTGAAGGGGCATGGAAAATGGAGAAGTCTAATTAATATACAATGGTAATTTTAGAAAGATTTACTAAAACAAGATACAAAAAACTCAAACCATAAAGTTTGATAAATTTGATACACAAAATTAAGAACATCTATTCATCAAATTACACCAAAAAAAGAGAAAAATGACAAGCCACACACTGCCAACAAATATAATTGATAGAGAATAATGTATCTGTCAAGACAAGCTAGGTTATTCTGCACTAACAAACACTCAAACAACCAACTAAAACCAAAACAGACTTCTTTCCGATATGACAGATTGACAAGAAACATTGCTTATTATAATCACTCAGGGATCAGGGAAGTCACAGGGCCATATCTAACTTCAAAGGAGACAGAAAGAAACATTCTATTATGTGCCTCAAAATAAAGAGAAGCAAAAGACAGAGTAGGCCAAGTAACAGTTTGATAATTGTAATAGATAAGAATCTCTTTCAGAAAATAAAAAGACAAAAGTCACAAACAGAATGATAAGCAAAAGAAATGAACAGAAATTTTACAGAAGACAATGTTGAAATGAGCTATAAGCTCATTTAAACCTGTTGTAATTTTGATTTCCATTTATCTAATAATGAGCAATCTTGAGCATCTTTTCATGTGTTTATCAGCCATCTGTATGTCTTCTTTAGAGAAATGTCTGTTGAGGTCTTCTGCCCATTTTTTGACTGGGTTGTTTGTTTTTCTGATACTGAACTACATGAGATGCTTATATATTTTGGAGATTAATCCTCTGTCAACTGCTTCATTTGTAATTATATCCTCCCATTCTGAGGGGTGCCTTTTTATCTTGTTTTTTGCCTTCCTTTGCTGCAATTTTTTTTAAGAAGTAAAACTCTGCAGATGACATGATACTATACAGAGAAAAACCTAAAGATACTGTCAGAAAATTACTAGAGCTAATCAGTGAATACAGTAAAGTCCCAGGATACAAAATCAGTACACAAAAATCCTTTGCATTCCTAGACACTAACAATGAAAAATCAGAAAGAGAAATTAAGGAAATCAACCCACTCACCACTGCAACAACCAAAAAAAGATACCTAGAAGAGCTGGACTATAAAGAAAGCTGAGCGCCGAAGAATTGATGCTTCTGAACTGTGGTGTTGAAGACTCGAGAGTCCCTTGGACAGCAAGGAGATCCTAAAGGAAATCAGTCCTGAATATTCACTGGAAAGACTGATGCTGAAGCTGAAGCTCCAATACTTTGGCCACCTGATGCAAATGACTGACTCCTTGGAAAAGACCCTGATGCTGGGAAAGACTGAAAGTGGAAGAAGGGGATGACAGAGAATGAGATGGTTGGATGGCATCACCAACTTGATGGACATGAGTCTGAGTAAGCTCTGGGAACTGGTGGTAGACAGGGAAGCCCGGAGTACTGCAGCCCATAGGGTTGCAGACAGTCAGACACAACTGAGTGACTGAACTGAACTGAGGAATAAACCTATCTATGGAGACATAAGAGCTGTATACAGAAAACTATAAGACATGAATGAACAGGTAGAGAGACATACGATGTTCTTGGATTGGAAGAATCAACATTGTGAAAATGACTACTACCCAAACCAGTCTACAGATTCAGTGCAATCCCTGTCAAATTACAATGGCATTTTTTCACAGAGCTAGAACAAAAATTTACCAATTTGTATGGAAATGCAAAAGACCACAAACATCCAGAGCAACCTTAAGAAAGAAGAATCAAGTTGGTTTTCGTGACTTCAGACTATACTACAAAGCTACAGTCATCAGGAGAGTACGGTACTGGCACAAAACAAAATACAGACCAATGGAACAAGATAGAAAGCCCAGAGATAAATTCACATACCTAGGGGCAACATGTCTTTGACAAAGGAGGATATATTAAGAATAAGAATATATTATAAGATATATAATAAGAATATGTTAAGACAATGGAAAAAACATAGTCTCTTCAATAAGTACTGCTGGGAAAACTGGACAACTACGTGTAAAAGAATTAAATTAGAACATTTCCTAACACCATACACAAAGATAAACTCAAAATGGATTGAAGACCTAAAGGTAAGACCAGAAACTATAAAACTATTAGAGAGAAACATAAACAGAACACTCTTGGACATAAATCACAACAAGATCCTCTATGACCCACCTCCTAAGGTAATGAAAATCATGGCTTCTTTAACTTGTCCCTCGAAGTACTAAGAATAGCGCAAGAGAATGAACTGAAATTCCAAGGAATTAGGGAGTACTTAACTAAAATCAGCTCTGTAAGGGCTCAAAAAAGTATGAAAGGTAGGTGTTTTAAGAGGCTGTGAGAATTCTGTATTTCGCTCCACAAAAATGATGATGATGCCCCCCCTTGAAGCTTCATAAAGATATAATTTGTCATTTCTCAATCACATGATTAGGGGTTTTCTAAATCCATGTTGTGAAGCACTGGAGCAAGATTATTTATTATAAACTGGTGGAATTTATATGATTACTCATGGCATGTGAATCAAATATCTGTCCCAGGATAATCCTTAAGTAGAACTACTTCATATTAATTATTATAATAATTATGACTAAGCCAACTCAGTTACATGAAACAGAGCTTGTAATGAACACCCATCTGCTTGCAAATGCAAACTGTTAAATTTTAGGAGCTTACTTTCATTCCCTGGCAAAGGTAAACAGTATTATTGAAAAAAAAATTTTTTTTAATTGTTATACAATTTTAGAGTTTGAAATCAAAATTAACAAAAACTTCCTGTTCTCTGTCTAATATACTGAAAAATTTTTGTAAGGACAGTTGATTCATACTCCTGAGTAACTTACGCCCTTTACCTTCATAATTAAAATAATTTACAACTTATTTTTTTTTTAAAGTAATGCATACAGGACTTAAGCACAAGTAGAATGCAACATGGCACAGGGAATTATGGAGAGCCAAAAACAAATAAACCCAATCCAATCAATCATGTATGAGCACAGAATCTCTTGGTAACTGCCACTTCCATAACTTTGATGAAAGAGATACAAAACATCTAAAATATATTTCAAAAGCAAAAACTTCATCCACAATACATAAGTGTTTCAATATAAACACTTTGTTTAAAGGACTAAATATTTTCACTTACATTTGGTCTCAAGCCCCAGAGGGTTAAATTTCTCCTATAGCTTTTAAGATTATAAAGCAGCCTCCTCTCTAGAGTAACAAATAAAATGGCTGCAGAGTGTGATCTAAATTTTAATCTAAACAAATATGAAATAAAGGAGAGGCTGGGGAGCGATTAAGAATGCAAGTAAGAACACAGGTAAAGATTATAAAACTGACCTAGTCTTAATTATATTTTTACTGTTTTCATTTTATTCTTAATTCAGAATAAAGAAAAAAATTTAAGAAAAAAAAATACTTACAAACCACAATTTCTGATTCAGTATTCAAGTACTGTAACTATTTCTGTTAATATTTAAAACACTAAAAAAAAAGCCTATTGAATGTATATTTTGTACTTTACCTGAAATAATCATGTAATATTAGCATGCTGCTGCTAAGTCGCTTCAGTCGTGTCCGACTCTGTGCGATCCCATAGACCGCAGACCCCAGGCTCCCCCGTCCCTGGGATTCTCCAGGCAAGAACACTGGAGTGGGTTGCCATTTCCTTCTCCAATGCATGAAAAGTGAAAAGGGAAAGGGAAGTCGCTCAGTCGTGTCCGACTCTTCACGACCCCATGGACTGCAGCCTTCCAGGCTCCTCCACCCATGGGATTTTCCAGGCAAGAGCTTCTAATTTATTTACAGAGCAGCAAACTGATAATTATTCTTGAAATATACATATAACACATTTTAATATGAAGAAAAATATAAAAAATCCCAACCCCAATAATCCACATTCATCAGCTAATGTTTGTATTTCTTTGCATTCATTATAGGCAGAGTCAATTAGTAAATACTAGCCATGGAAATAGAGGGTCTTCTGCTTTTACAAAGGGCTCAAAAGCCGAGAGAAGCACCAAGTATGCTCTTCCCTCAAGTATTAATATTCCTGATTTCACATATATTATCATTTCCAGCTTTTATTAACTGAATAATCTATTCAAGCAGCTCATTCTTTAGTTACAGAGTCCTTAAAAGTTTGTACAACTTTCAAAATGAAGTCTTAAGAGTAATCGACAGATCTCACTTCAGGAATTCATCTATGAACTGAAGATGGGGTCTGCAGATGAGAGACTCTTCACGTACCTGGAGTCCCTCCGTGTGTCTTTGACAAGTAATCCTGTGAGGTAATTCGTCTATATGAACATGAGGGCATGTACTGAATTAAACAGATGCCATGATTTGCCACTTTTATACTTCATGGTGCCTGTGAATAAATAGCTGGTCTACCTCAACAACTTCTCAAGGTAACAACTGAATACCTAATATTTATATTCATATGGAAATATAGTTTCAATATACTTTTTGTGTTTATTACTGAGAAATATATAGCTTGCTGACTTTTTAAAAAATCACGCCTTTTTTCCCTTAGAATTTTAAAAAACTTAAGCTATTTTTCAAAAGAGAATTAATCATAATCAGAAACTATTGATTTAATGTGGTTGAGTTTCACACTGAATTTTGGCATTGTATATATACTGGCTCATTTCTGTTTGACATAGCAAGAAATGCCAATAATTTTTTTTTCTTTTATTGGAAGGGATATCTTTATAGGAGCCTGTAGATTAGTGTTGTCACGTTTAGCAAATAAAAATATAGGATGCCTAGCAAAATCTGGATTTTAGACATACCTACAGTACGAAATTATGTTATTTTTTTCAGAAATCCAGATTTCACTATGTGCCCTGTATCTAGCCATACTACAGTAGGTGCCTTGATAAACCAATTTTTAGACTTTTTAGCCCAGCATAGTCTTGAAAAATTTTAAATAGGGGTTGTTATAAATTGATCAGTCATAGAATTTCCAAGCTATAAGAGTCTAAGGTAGGTTAGTTTTGATTTATTTTTATAATAAATGAATGCTTATTTCTATGTAAATATAAAAATATATTCTAGCCTTCTCTCTATATGCATATTTATGCATACGTGTATGTGTGTATCAAGTGTAGATAAAGGGCCAGAGGGCCAGAGTGACAAACTATGGTTGGAGGTTAATGATATGTAAAAGAATTTTTTTGATATTCTGATATCCTGGATATTTCTTAATTTTGGCTACAGTAAGATAAAAATCCTTGACAGTATAATTTTTAAAATAAAAAGACCCTACCTGCTGAGAGACATGAGAGTGAGGTTTAACTAAGGAGTACGAAGGTGAAGGGTGAAGGTGAAGTTGCTCAGTCGTGTCCGACTCTTTGTGACACCGTGGACTGTAACCTACTAGGCTTCTCCATCCATGGGATTCTCCAGGCAAGAATACTGGAGTGGATTGCCATTTCCTTCTCCAGGGGATCTTCCCAACCCAGGGATCGAACTCGGGTCTCCCGCATTGGAGGCATATGAAGAGTGAGCAAAGAATCTCTATTATTTCAACTTTATCTTTCCATATTTTACCATTGTAGTCTGTTCTCTAGGGTGTAAGGAGAAGGAAATGGCAACCCACTCCAGTACTCTTGCCTGGAGAATCCTGTGGACAGAGGAGCCTGGTGGGCTCCATGGAGTCGCACAGGGTTGGACATGACTGAAGCGACTTAGCATAGCATATTATGTGCCAGAATGTTTTATGAAATTTCCATGTATTAATTCATTTAATCCTCACAAAATCCCTATAAAGTAAGTACAATTGCTGTCTTCATTTTAGAGAGAAGGAAACTGAGGCACAGACAGGTCCAGTAATATACCCAAGGTAACGAACCAAGATGCAGCAAAAGAGCACTAAGAATTCAGGTGTCTGACTCTAGAGCAATAAATATTCTTAACTCTGTTTCATCTGTGCCTTCCTCTGATGTATAGAAAATTATAAATAAGATTGTGTCTGTGGCCAGTGAATTTCTGTCTGGAAAAGTTCTCTTATATATTCTCTCATCATTTACTCATACTGATCCCTTTGACAAATTCTGACCATATCAAGTAAATCCTGGTTCCCAATCTCAGAGAATGGAGAAAGGTTTATGAACAATTAATACTAATACACTGTAAAAGTATATAATAGAAGCTTAAACTAAATTGCAAAGAAAGGGGGAAAGAGATTTATGTGATCAAGGTGCAAAAAGGGAAAGCTGCACAGGTGAGGTGATGTCTGAAATGAGTCGTGCAGAAATTGTGGCAAGTTGCCAGACAGGGAAGGTAGAACACATCAAATGAAATGTCAATCTGCTAACACAGATTTCTCTCATCATCAGTATATCCCATTAAAAGACAGATTATTTGTCAAAAATATAAATAATAACATGATTTTAGAAAGAGAAATAAAGGACATTAAAACAGCAGTAGTCTCTGTAATCAAAAGAACATATGTTACAATTAATTTTATGCAACAATTTACCTTATTTTTTATTTTGAAGCGTTTATTGGCTTCCCAATGGTAAAGAACATGCCTGCCAATGCAGGACACATGGGCATGGCAACCCACTCCAGTATTCTTGCCTGGAGAATCCCATGGATAGAGGAGCCTGGCAGGCTGCAGTCCAAAGGGGTGCACAGAGTCAGACACGACTGAAGTGATTAAGCAAGCATTTGTTTGTTTAATTATTATCATACTGATTGATTTTAAAAAATACCAGAAGTCGGGCAATGAAAAGATGACTTTTTCTCTGATGGAACAACAAAAAAATAAGAAAAATAAGGGGAAAGATTGACCAGAGAATATAGTTGAAAGTTACATCTTACATTCCTTATCTTGAACCATTGGACATTAGATTATGTCTACTTTTAAGTAAACAAAATACATACTAGACATAGACAATTTTATTTTGCTTAAAATTTTCAGAGTAATATACATAAAAGAGAAAAAAAAGACGACTAAAAAAATCCTTAAATTCAGGTCATAAGCATATTTCTTATCAAGGACTGGAAAGGCAAAAATGTACCTATACAATTAAAAATTTGTGTTGCGAATCAATCTCTTATACTTTCCCTAACACTAAGATTAATTTAGCTTATCTAACTTACTAAACTACTTACATAATTATTACATCATTTAAGGTAAGAAGAGAAATCAGGAAAGGCCACCTAATCTTCATGGCAGTTGGCTGACATGGCATGGCTTCACTGCCAGACCAAACTAAAAACAACAAAAACATTTCAACAGTTGAAAATGTAACCTATGACACGCTTCATGGCCCAGATTCTACAGTGTTGATAAACCAAATGACAAGTCATGTTTCTAAGTGATAAAGTCTAAAGTGATAAAATCCTGAAAAGCTATTTACCAACAATAAAGAGTATTAAATGTGAAGGAAAGGTACCCCATTATTGTGGGTGTGGGTGGTACATGCATGCACACTACACAGACACCGGTGCTGGTAAAATGGGATGGGAAAGCTGAGAAAATTTTAGGTCATTTCTGTGAAAAGCAAGCCTAGACAGAAAAATCACAAAGGACGATTTGAATGTATATAGTACGTGATCGTGACAATGTAACTTAAAAGTTCACCTAATGTATAATTTTGCTGATGGTCCTGATGACAGAAAATAACATGTCCAAACAAGATTCATCTCTGGCAATTGTATTATGCAGTGCCACGATCTTATCTATGTAAACATTTGTAAGGAGAACATGCTGAACACCTAGATGGCAAACAACAACATCAAATCAGTCTATCTGGGCTTACTGGCTCATAGGACAAGAATCAAGTATGCTTACTTTGAACAGCATTATTAGGCCATCGGAAATGACAGGTCATAAAGAATGGCTCTATTGGTACAATAAAATGTAAAATATGAGAACAGATATTCATAGGCATGCATAGTAACATCTATAGAAATTAAACTTTCTATTTAACCGATAACAATTTTATCTATTTAGAAATTTCATTCAATAAAAATAAAAATGTAAAAATTAAAGAGAGGCCTAAATATGGAAATTCGTAAATCTAAGAGGCAAGTTTATTAAATGACACGCTAACAATGATTTGGATTTTAAAAACACATTCTTATCTGAGAACATCTCGCAAAATAAAAGCAAAGTTCATGAACATCTGCAGACAAAAAACATATCTAAATTAAGCCATGAAACAGTTAGTGGACCATAGTCGAAGCAAACAGATGTACATCTCTACAATATATGACGCCTACATTGCTATATTGGATTACAAGTTCATTAAACATCTGTGTCCAATTCTTCAAGGTACATTCTTTTTTTTTTTTTGGTTCTTTCTGGTTCAAAACACTTTAAAAAAGAAAAAAAAAAACACTATGCCATAGTTTAAATTTGAATTATTCTAATTTTTGCATCCCTACTGCTGTGTGTAAAAAAAAAAAACACAGAAACTTCCAAAGACAGGATTCTATGCAAGGTATTTTAATTCTAAAATGCTGGTTCAAGAAAACGTGGCTTTAAAAATCACTGTTTAAACAACTTGGGTTTAAGTAGGAATATCTGAAAAAATGTTGGCTGTATTTTAGGAAGCATACTTGCTTCTTGTTTAGTTACATAATTAGAATTTTCCAGCATCCAGGCTCAGAAATTCTAATATGTGTACCAAAGTTAGGAGGGGATCTAGAATATATTATAAATGATATTGCCAAGCCACAAAGATGACTCTATAACTGCTGTAAGTTACAGTGTCAAATGCTCCCTCTAACGTGTTTAACAAATCTGCTAGACACCAACCTCACTGATGCATACAAGGAAAGGCTGACAACAAGATAATGCAAACTCTAAAATTACACCTTTGTGCGTAGAAAAAGAAATTTCTTAGCCATCACATGCTGGACACATGTATTTTTTTCCCTTTCTGAAGGGTTTCTGAA
This sequence comes from Pseudois nayaur, assembly GCA_003182575.1. Classification (NCBI taxonomy): domain Eukaryota; kingdom Metazoa; phylum Chordata; class Mammalia; order Artiodactyla; family Bovidae; genus Pseudois; species Pseudois nayaur. Next base: position 11,403 of record NIZD01104282.1, read on the forward strand.
AGCATCTTGGTTGCAAAGAATGCACCCTTTTCATCTCGGGTTCCAGTGACTCTATTGCTTATGTGACTGCCTTCCTGATAGAGGCAGAGATCATTCCTGACCAAACCCCCAAAATAAAAAAGTACTGGAACAAGAGCCCAGGGTCAGGGTCACACAGTGGATGCGGGAATTATGAGAGGTTTGTCAGGTAGGAACTAGAGCCACAAAAGAAACAATTTCTGCCAGCAACACTACCAGAGGCAAAAAAAAGAAAATGCCCTGGCTTCTCCTTTCATAAATCTCCCATTCAGTTCAGTTCAGTTACTCAGTCATGTCCGACTGTTTGTGACCCCATGAATCGCAGCACGCCAGGCCTCCCTGTCCATCACCAACTCCTGGAGTTCACTCAGACTCGCGTCCATTGAGTCAGTGATGCCATCCAGCCATCTCATCCTCTGTCGTCCCCTTCTCCTCCTGCTGTCTCTTATACACATCTCAGCTGAACCAGTGTTTAAAAGTACAGCATGAAAAGAAACTCAAATGCTATAGATGTGTATAAGAGACAGGCTCTAAGATTTCAATTTCATATTAATACTTCTCTTGAGAGTCCCTTGGACTGCAAGATCAAACCAGTCCAACCTAAAGGAAATCAGACCTGAATATTCATTGGAAGGACTGATGATGAAGCTGAAACTCATATACTTTGGCCACCTGATGTGAAGAGCAGACTCACTGGGAAAGACTCTGACACTGGGAAAGACTGAGGGCAGGAGAAGGGGAGATGTGTATAAGAGACAGGCTCTAAGATTTCAATTTCATATTAATACTTCTCTTGAGAGTCCCTTGGACTGCAAGATCAAACCAGTCCAACCTAAAGGAAATCAGACCTGAATATTCATTGGAAGGACTGATGATGAAGCTGAAACTCATATACTTTGGCCACCTGATGTGAAGAGCAGACTCACTGGGAAAGACTCTGACACTGGGAAAGACTGAGGGCAGGAGAAGGGGAGATGTGTATAAGAGACAGGCTCTAAGATTTCAATTTCATATTAATACTTCTCTTGAGAGTCCCTTGGACTGCAAGATCAAACCAGTCCAACCTAAAGGAAATCAGACCTGAATATTCATTGGAAGGACTGATGATGAAGCTGAAACTCATATACTTTGGCCACCTGATGTGAAGAGCAGACTCACTGGGAAAGACTCTGACACTGGGAAAGACTGAGGGCAGGAGAAGGGGAGATGTGTATAAGAGACAGGCTCTAAGATTTCAATTTCATATTAATACTTCTCTTGAGAGTCCCTTGGACTGCAAGATCAAACCAGTCCAACCTAAAGGAAATCAGACCTGAATATTCATTGGAAGGACTGATGATGAAGCTGAAACTCATATACTTTGGCCACCTGATGTGAAGAGCAGACTCACTGGGAAAGACTCTGACACTGGGAAAGACTGAGGGCAGGAGAAGGGGAGATGTGTATAAGAGACAGGCTCTAAGATTTCAATTTCATATTAATACTTCTCTTGAGAGTCCCTTGGACTGCAAGATCAAACCAGTCCAACCTAAAGGAAATCAGACCTGAATATTCATTGGAAGGACTGATGATGAAGCTGAAACTCATATACTTTGGCCACCTGATGTGAAGAGCAGACTCACTGGGAAAGACTCTGACACTGGGAAAGACTGAGGGCAGGAGAAGGGGAGATGTGTATAAGAGACAGGCTCTAAGATTTCAATTTCATATTAATACTTCTCTTGAGAGTCCCTTGGACTGCAAGATCAAACCAGTCCAACCTAAAGGAAATCAGACCTGAATATTCATTGGAAGGACTGATGATGAAGCTGAAACTCATATACTTTGGCCACCTGATGTGAAGAGCAGACTCACTGGGAAAGACTCTGACACTGGGAAAGACTGAGGGCAGGAGAAGGGGAGATGTGTATAAGAGACAGGCTCTAAGATTTCAATTTCATATTAATACTTCTCTTGAGAGTCCCTTGGACTGCAAGATCAAACCAGTCCAACCTAAAGGAAATCAGACCTGAATATTCATTGGAAGGACTGATGATGAAGCTGAAACTCATATACTTTGGCCACCTGATGTGAAGAGCAGACTCACTGGGAAAGACTCTGACACTGGGAAAGACTGAGGGCAGGAGAAGGGGAGATGTGTATAAGAGACAGGCTCTAAGATTTCAATTTCATATTAATACTTCTCTTGAGAGTCCCTTGGACTGCAAGATCAAACCAGTCCAACCTAAAGGAAATCAGACCTGAATATTCATTGGAAGGACTGATGATGAAGCTGAAACTCATATACTTTGGCCACCTGATGTGAAGAGCAGACTCACTGGGAAAGACTCTGACACTGGGAAAGACTGAGGGCAGGAGAAGGGGAGATGTGTATAAGAGACAGGCTCTAAGATTTCAATTTCATATTAATACTTCTCTTGAGAGTCCCTTGGACTGCAAGATCAAACCAGTCCAACCTAAAGGAAATCAGACCTGAATATTCATTGGAAGGACTGATGATGAAGCTGAAACTCATATACTTTGGCCACCTGATGTGAAGAGCAGACTCACTGGGAAAGACTCTGACACTGGGAAAGACTGAGGGCAGGAGAAGGGGAGATGTGTATAAGAGACAGGCTCTAAGATTTCAATTTCATATTAATACTTCTCTTGAGAGTCCCTTGGACTGCAAGATCAAACCAGTCCAACCTAAAGGAAATCAGACCTGAATATTCATTGGAAGGACTGATGATGAAGCTGAAACTCATATACTTTGGCCACCTGATGTGAAGAGCAGACTCACTGGGAAAGACTCTGACACTGGGAAAGACTGAGGGCAGGAGAAGGGGAGATGTGTATAAGAGACAGGTCCATGGGGTTGCAAAAAGTCAGACGACTGAGCGACTGAATGACAATTAATACTTCTAGACAGTGTTTCAAGTTTCAAAGTTCCTGAAACATCAATATCCAGAAGGATAATTCTGGTAGCCTGGTCAAGAACTATCAGCTGGTTAACTGAGGTGACAGGAAGTTTTAGTAAGGTCTTTTTTTAGTTTGCTTACAGTGTAATCTGGGGGTAATTTAAAAGATGCATTTCCCAAGAAAAATAAAATGATCCTTAGAGAAATAAGGACTACATTAGGCAACACTTAGTACAAACTAGTTAAGCTGCTGTCAGGCAGATGCCTCAAATGCACTTTCCCAAAGCACCTTTCTGTAGTCTTTAAAGAGGTGTTAGGTTTTCAGTTAGATGTAACTAAATTCATTCCTTCTCACTCAATTTTTAAGGGAAATCAGAGTACTGATACACATTACTTTGTTAAGAAGAACAAGAGTATTACGATCAAGAATTGTTAAAAGACAACCTTAGCATGAAAAAACTCAACATACTGTTTTAGATGCAAAAGAGAAACTGCCAATAACAGTGACTGTCACAGGCTCTGAACTGAAATCACGACACTAAATCTAAAAGTGCCCTAATTCTAGCTATTTTGCTAGAATTGTTATTCAAAATTTATAGATAATTATAAAGCAAAACTCAATCTTTCCAAGAAGTTTTGATAAATTCACTTAATTAAAATACAGGTATCAAATACAGTTTCTTTAAAAAAACCTTAATACTTTCCAAATAGTTATCCAGAACTACTATATACTTGTCTTAATAGAAGCAGCATATCAACAGGTCAAATCAGTTGACAAATACCATTAATTTTACTTTATAGACACTTTAAACACTCTGACCTTGATTTGTGGTTTCAAAAGCAAACTATAAAGCTATATAATAATATACCTTTATTTCATTATTTTAATAATGCCAATAAATACTATTTTATGTGGTATAGGTGGAGAAGGAAATGGCAACCCACTCCAGTTTTCTTGCCTGGAGAATCCCATGGACGGAGGAGCCTGGTGGGCTACAGTCCACAAGGTCGCAAAGAGTCGGACACGAATGAGCGACTTCACTTCAATAACTCACGGAGAAGGCAATGGCAACCCACTCCAGTACTCTTGCCTGGAAAATCTCATGGACGGAGGAGCCTGGTAGGCTGCAGTCCATGGGGTCGCTAGGAGTCACAACTGAGCGACTTCACTTTCACTTTATGCGGTATAGGGCACATGACCAAAGAGATCAGAAAGATAGGCTATTCAATATGACAACAACAGTAGCAACACCACATTATTTTGACATGAACAGTCTTAGTAAATCCTTAAAGAATCCTTGTAGGCTTTTAGGCAAACATAGTTAGGTCTCAACAAATCTCGAAAGTAGTATTATGACTTTAAAATTAAAAAAAGATAATATATTCTCTTCTTAAAGATTACAAATTGCCAGTAAATAAGTGCCACTGCAGAATAAACTACCATAAAAACACTGTAGCTGTTTTTAAAATAATGCTATCATTCTGCCATTTATCAAATATAATAAAATACAGAATACTTGCTACTTTATTCATTGCCTTTAAAAAAAAATTAATGAAAGTAGTTTTGTGTGGAAACACTTACCATCCATTCAGATATAATAACATCTACTTTTTCTACAGGAAGACGAACTTCTTCAATTTTTCCTTTAATTAGTGTAATAGTATCTTCGAGTTTATTTAATCTGAAAAATGCCATAATGGACAAATTAAACAAATTCTGAAAACTAGTCAAACTACAAAAATTCTTGGCAACTGTTCTTATTACTTTATAGAACTCAAAGTATGTTTGTTCAAAGTTTTCTTATTCCCCAGCATTACAATCGCTCTTTGGTCACTTCATGAATCCCCAAGAATGTTTGTGGTTAATAACACAATACAGCTGAACCAGTGTTTAAAAGTACAGCATGAAAAGAAACTCAAATGCTATTAAGAATACATGTCAATAAAGTCAAAAATAAAAGTTTTTTAAAAGGACAGGTGGAAACAGACCAGATAACAAAAGTATATTTTAAAGGGAAGTAGTTTGCCATAGCAAAGAGTTAGGGCCAGAAGCTTTACTCTGAATTCCAGGTCCTCTAGTACTTGTCAGCTAAGTGATTTTCAACAAATCATGTATAAAACAGAAAGAGATACGTTCCCAAACTATTAACACTTCTACTAACAGTCTATTATGAGGATGAGGTATTTGTGAAAGCTATGTACACATCCTCTAGCACTATGCAACAGCAAGGTATTATCATGAATAACAATATACTGCATGTTACATAAACTTGACACTTTCCTCCCATCATAAATTATTTAACTTTGTCCAACAGCATTCATTAGATACTTTTATATCCCTGGTCATAAGATTAGCACGTATTTTTCATCCCTTCCCTTTGCAATTTCAAATAAATAACACAGATAATTTCAAAAAGCTAAAATTAAGCTACTAAGTTTGTATCTAGTTAAATAAATTTACAGTCTTCAAAGGCTGTATATCTGAATTACAAAAGTTTTTTTTCTGCAAACAATGGAGGGATTCTCCTCCTGTAAATTTCACTGAAGTATTACATACATAAAATTAAATGCATTTTTAAGGGTAAATTTTTTTGAACTTAAAAAAAAAAAAAGAGAGACCTGAGTGGCCACCATCATCATATAGATTATTTTATGTAGAATATTACAATTTTCTCAAAAAGATTCATCACTGCCCTTTCCCACAAAACTCTACTATCCACAGGTAACTATTAATTTCTTTCTTTTACTACATATTATGATTTGTATCTTGCAGTTTTATATAAACAGATCATATTGAATGTACTCCTTTGTGTCTGGCTTCTTTCAATAAGCGTACTTTTTAGATTCATGCCTATTTTTCTGTATATTAGAAGTTCGATCCCTAGTTACTGTTGAGTAGTATCCTACTATATAAATAAAACACTTTTTGTCTATCCACACATCTGACGATGGATTTCTGGATTTCCACTTTTGGACTACAATGAATACAGCTGCTACATGTTTATGTATGTACCAGAAGTACTCAGTTAAATGGAAGTGATAGAACTTTTTAAGAAATTGCCAGTTTGTTTCACAAAGTTCATATATGATTTTACATTCTTACAACATGTGAGCATTTCTATTGTTTCACATCCTTGTAAACTTAGTATAGTATCTTTTTAATATTAACTGTGTGGTAAGATCTCATTATGGTTAAAAATTGAACTTTCCTAATGCACGTCTTTTTTCCATATGCTTACTAGTCATAATCCCCTATTATCTTTTGCTCAAACATTTTAACCATTTAAAAAACTGGACCAGTTGTATTCTTATTTTTGAATTTTAAAAGTTCTTTACATTTCTGGATAAAACTCTCGAAGAAAATAGTGAATATTTTCTTCCAACCTGTGGCTTTTATTTCTGTAATATGTTTTAAAAGCTAAAGTTTTTAATTTCGATAAAGACCAATTTATCTTTTGCTTCATATCCAAGAAATCTTTGCCTACATCAAGTATTTTGACCTATGTTTTCTTCTAAATTTTTTGTTTGCATTTTGAGTTAATTTTTCCAATATATCATCATGATCTTTTTTCCCATATATAAATATATAATGAAAAAACTTTGTTAGAAAAATTATCATGAGTGATAGCTGCAACTCTATTGAAGAAAAAGTTTCACCAACCCATGGAATTACTTCAGAATCATTGTCAAAAACCAGCTAAGCACAGATGTGTAAGCTTATCTCTGGACTTTCAATTCTGCCCCAAGATTTAGATGCACATCCTTGCACTAATACACCACTTTGTTGATTCTTATACTTTTAAGTCACAAAGTCTGACTGTATACATCCTTTAATTTCATTCTTCTTTTAAAATTCTTTTGGATATTCTAGGCCATTTGTGTTTCCATATGAATTTTAGGATCAGCTCATGGTATCATTCTGCATTTTTTAGTGTTTATGCTTTGAACATAAACATATTTTGCTAAATTTACCCCTAAATGTTTAATGATTTTGATTGCATTGTAATGGTATGTACTTTTTAAGTTTCAACTTCCAGTTGTTTATGGATAATAACAGAAGCATAATTGATTTTCATATTTTGACCCTGAACCCCTCTGACTGTTGTAAAGGTTTTAGCTTTAGCACAGTTTTAGCGGCTATTTTACAGATTTCTTAGGATTCTACGTGTACTTGATCATGTCACTTGGGAGTAACGAGTCTTACTTCTTTCAAATCCTTTGTATTTACTGCCATTTATCGCCTTCCTTTAAACGTTATTTATGGCACTTCTTAGATCCCCCGAGACAACGCTGAATAGAATTGGTAAGAGTGGACATTCCTTTTTATTTTCAGTTATAAGGTGACAGCATTCATTTACTGTTACTTAAGATACATTTTCTGATGGTCCAGTGGTTAAGAATCCATCTGCCAATACAGTAACATGGGTTTGATCCCTGGTTCGGGAAGATTCCACATGCTGCAGAGCATCTAAACCCATGTGTCATGACTACTGAAGTCAACCTACCTAGAGACTGTAGGCTGCAACTACTAGGTTTGCATGCTGCAACTACGGAAACCTGTGCACCTAGAGCTTGTCCTCTGCAACAAGAGAAGTCACCTCAATGAGAAGCCCATGCACCACAAGGAAGAGTAGCCCCTGCTTGCCACAACCAGGGAAAGTCCATGTACAGCAACAATGACCCAGTGCAGGCAAAAATAAATATTTAAAATATCCTCAAAAAAAAAAAAAAAGAAATCAGAAAACATTTCTATTGAGTTATTAATAAGTTTTGTAGGGAATGGTTCAAATCCTGGTGATCATGAGCATCTTCACAGGCTTTTTCTTTGCAGATTATCACTGTAGAACATGTTGAAAGATACCAGAGAAATACATGACAAGGAAATACTGACCAATGTCAGAGGGTACACTGGGGAAGAAGCTGTTAAAACAGTTCATGCACAGCACCTACTGGGGGACATACATTTCATGGATGAATTTTCCATTAAATGTGACTTACCATCCTAGCATTGTCTAAAAAGTTGTTAGAAATATTAGCAATACACTTTGATATGCTTTAATTTTCACTGTCTTGTTTTGTGTTTTTTACAGAAATACAATCAATTTTTACATACTATGTTTTTGTACTATGAACAGTTATATGCCAACAAACTGAACAACCTAGAAGAAATGGACAAGCTTCATGCCTACCAAAACTAAATCAGGAAGAAATAGATAATTTGAAGAGACCAACCACTAGAAGTGAAATAGAATCTGCAATAATAAAAAATTCCCTGCAAACAAAAGTCCAGGAACAGATGGCTGAGGAATTCTACCAAACATACAAAAAAGAATTTACATTGATCCTTCTCAAACTCTTCCAAAGACTAAAGTGGAGGGAGCACTCCCAAAGTCATTCTATGAAGCCATCAACACAGTAATATCAAAATCAAAGATAATACCTAATATATATATATGTATGTATATATAATTAGAGACCAGAATACCTAATATATACATATTTTGGTCTCTAGTATCTTTGATGAATTCATCAAAGAAGCCAATATCTTTAATGAATACAGATGCAAAAATTTTCAACAAAGTATTAGTAAACTAAATCCAAAAACACATAAAAAAGATCATACGCCATGATCAAGCTGGATTCATCCCAGGGTCAAAAGGATATTTCAACACACTCAAATCAGTCAATGTGATACACCACATCAACAAAAGACAAGACAAAACCACATGATCATCTCAAGAGATGGAGAAAAAGCATCTGAAAAAGATTCAACATAACTTCACAATAAAAACTCTTATTAATGTGGTGACAGATTTCAAATAATAAAAGCCATTTATGAGAAATCTACAGCCAACATATACTCAATGGTGGAAAAGTTGAAAGCCTTCCAACTGACTACAGGAAGAAGACAAGAATGTCCACTCTCATTGCTTCTGTTTAGCATAGTATTAGAAGTCCTAGCCACAGCGATGAAACAAGAAATAAAAGGTATCCAAATTGGAAGGGAAGAGGTAAAACTGTCATGATATACAGATGATATGATACTTAACTCTAAAGCCTTCACACAAAAACTACTAGAAATGATAAACAAATTCACCAAGGTAGCAGGAGATTAATATACAAAAACCAATTGCATTTCTTTACACTGAAATAGGAAAAAAAAACTCTTGACACTGCATCAAAAAAATAAAATCCTGAGGAATAAATGTGATCAAGGTGACAGACTTACACACTGTGAACTATACAACACTGATAAAGGAAACTGAAGACAATTTAAAAAAAATGGAAGGATATCCCATGCTCTTGGACTGGAAGAACTAATATTGTTAAATGGTCATACTACCCAAAGCAAGCCAAAGATTTAATGTGATCCCTATCAAATTACCCATGACATTTTTCAAAGAACTAGACAAATAATTAAACTACATAGTATTGGCACAAAAACAGACATGGGTCAATAGAACCGAAAAGAGCCCCAAAATAAACCACATACCTAAAGTCAATGAATCTCTGACATAAGAGGCAAGAATATACAAGAGAAAAGATAGTCTCTTCAGCAAGTGGTGGTGGAAAAGGTGAGTAACAATATATAAATCAATGAAGTCAGAACACTCCATCACAGCATATATAAAAATGAACTCAAAATGGCTTAAAGACTCAAAGATACGACACCAAAAAATTCCTAGGAGAAAACATAGGCAAAACAATCTCTGACATACATCATAACAATGTTTTCTTAGGTCAATCTTCCAAGGCAACAGAAATAAAAGCAAAAATAAACAAATGGTACCTCATCAACCTTATAACCTTTTGCACAGCAAAGGAAACCATAAATAAAACAGAAAGATCACCTACAGACAGGGAGAAAATATTTGCAATTAATGCAGCAGACAAGGCCTTAATTGCCAGAATATACAAATGCAAAAAAGCAAAATGGCTGTCTGGGGAGGCCTTACAAATAGCTGTGAAAAGAAGAGAAGTGAAAAGCAAAGGAGAAAAGGAAAGATATAAGCATCTGAAAGCAGAGTTCCAAAGAATACCAAGAAGAGATAAGAAAGCCTTCTTCAGCGATCAATGCAAAGAAATAGAGGAAAAGAACAGAATGGGAAAGAATAGAGATCTCTTCAAGAAAATTAGAGATACCAAGGGAACATTTCATGCAAAGATGGGCTCAATAAAGGACAGAAATGGTAGGGACCTAACAGAAGCAGAAGATATTAAGAAGAGATGGCAAGAATACACAGAAGAACTGTACAAAAAGGATCTTCACAACCAGGATAATCACGATGGTGTGATCACTCATCTAGAGCCAGACATCTTGGAATGTGAAGTCAAGTGGGCCTTAGAAAGCATCACTACGAACAAAGCTAGTGGAGGTGATGGAATTCCAGTTGAGCTATTTCAAATCCTGAAAGATGATGCTGTGAAAGTGCTG
>NIZD01104283.1:0-11162 GCA_003182575.1 Pseudois nayaur
GTTCTTTCCTGGAGAATCCCAGGGGCGGGAGAGCCTGGTGGGCAGCCATCTGTGGGGTCGCATAGAGTCAGACACAACTGAAGTGGCTTAGCAGCAGCAGCAGCAGCAACAGTATATATAAAAGTTACGTTTATACTATTTACAGTCTATTAACTATACAATAGCATTTTGTCTTTTAAAAAAGTACATGCCTTAATCTTAAAATATTTTACTGCTAAAAAATGTCAAGACTGTTGGAACAGCAACGTCAAAGATCACAACAGACTACCATAATCTGTACAATAATAATGAAATATTTGAAATATTATGAGAATTGACAAAATTTGTCACAGACAGGAAGTAAGCAAATGACTTGCTTAACAGGGGATAATAAACTTGCTCAACGTAGAGTTGACACAAACTTCAATTTGTAAAAATGCAATGTCTGAAGTGCAATAAAATGAGGCTGTATAAGTAACGCAGGTATTTATCACATGGTCCTCATCTCAAATGTGGCTTGATTTTACCTAATTATATGTAATATGAACTATACCCCAGTTTTCCCAACTTCCCACATTTGTTGTCGGCCATGTGTTGCCGCTCTGTGTCCTAATAGTAGGCATTAATCAATTAGAAACTGTAAATGTTTGTTTGAAGTGTTCAATTAGGTCAATTACTCTGAAGTGTTCAAGCTTAATTCCATTAAAAATGTACCGTGAAACTGATAATAAAGAAGCATTTTTGGTAAAAGGAAAATAGATAGGAAATATACACAGACTTCAAACAATTTAATACATGTTGTTTGGAGTCAAAACCAATACTGGCACAAACTTGCTCAACTCAAAATTATTAGTAGTAAAATATTATTCCAAAACTGTGTGATAAGGAAAAAATATATGCAAACTATATAAGTAAAAGTCAGTCATGTCCGACTCTTTGCAACCCCATGGACTGTAGCCTGTCAGGCTCCTCTGTCCATGGGATTCTCCAGGCAAGAACACTGGAGTGGATTGCCATTGCCTTCTCTGGGGATCTTCCCAACCCAGGGATCAAACACAGGTCTCTCACACTGCAGGTGGATTCTTTACCGTCTGAGCCACAAGGGAAGCCTATTTAATTATGTAATTCATGACTGGGAGATTTTTGAACACTTTTGCTCAGAGCTATTTGTTCGTATCAAGGCACAAGGAGTGAGACTAAGGTCACAGGCAATGTGTTCAAAAGCAAAGCCCAAAACTAGAACTGCCAAACTGACTGAAAATATCTCACAGTGGTGGTAAGAGCAGCAGAAGCAGATAAATATGTGCCTGCAGAGCCATCACTGAGTCCTCCGCCTAGTTCCTTCTTAGCTTGAGCTCCAGCAAACAGGATAGAATAAACAGAATGATTAATGATGCAATAATTATTTTGATCTTTTCACATAGATAATTTTTTCTAATTGAAGTATAGTTAATGTATAATGTGTTAGTTTGAAGTGTGCAACAAAGTGATTCATTTATACACACACACACATATATATACATATATATATTCTTTTTCAGATTCTTTGCCATCATAGATTACAAGATATTGAGCGTAGTTCTCTGTGCTATATAGTAGGTCTTTGTTATTTACCTATTTTATTTATAGTACTAAGTTTATATTAATTCCAAACTCCTATTTTATCCCCCACTTTTCCCTTTGGTAATCATAAATTTGTTTTCTATGGGAATCTATTTCTAGTTTGTATTGGGTTGGCCAAAAAGTTCGTTCATTTTCTTGTAAGCTAGTACTGAAAAACTCAAACAAACTTTTTGGCCAACCCAATAAATAAGTTCCTTTGTATCATTTTATTTTTAGATTCCACAAACAAATGCTATCATATGATATTTATCTTTCTCTGACTTATTTCACTTAGCATGATAATCTCTAGGCTCATCTGTGTTGCTGCAAGTAGCATTATTTCTTTCTTTTCTTTTCTTTAAAATTTTTGAGTTGAAGGAAAATTGCTTCACAGAATTTTGTGATTTTCTGTCATACATCAATAAGAATCAGCCATAGGCATACCCATGTCCCCTCCCTCCCAAACCTCCTTTCCACCTCCCTCCGCACCCCACACTTCAGCCTGTCACAGAGCCCCTGTTTGTGTTCCCTGAGTAAATTCCCATTGGTTATCTATTTTACATATGGAAACTACTCAAAAACTGTGTATTTGTACTCTCTAAAGAAAAGGAGGGAAACCCTTTAAGAAAAATATCATTCTTATATGAATGCTTATACATATTTTACAAAAGTCTATCTGATCTTTTATTTAATAACATTAAAATAATATCATCCTGCAATTCCAATCCTGGGCATATACCCAGAGAAAACGCTACTTCAAAAAGATACATGTAACATGGATATTTCATTCTTTTTTAATGGCTGAATAATATCCCATTGTGTATATAAACCACATCTTCTTTATCAATTCATCTGTCACTGAACACTTAGGTTGCTTCCATGTATCTTTTTGAAGTAGAATTTTCTCTGGATATATGCCCAGGAGTAGAATTGCAGTAGACTTTTGTCATACATCAATAAGAATCAGCCATAAGCATACCCATGTCCCCTCCCTCCCTTAAAGGGTTTCCCTCCTTTTCTTTACAGTACAAACTCACACAGTTTTTGAGTAGTTTCCTCAAAAACTAGCTATGAAAGAAAGGTGCCCTCATGGTCTTTGATGGTGGCTCACCGCCAGTGCTCACATCCATAACGTAGCAATTCCAGGGATGTGAGTAGGAGATGATCATGTTTCAGGGAGCTCCATTTCCAGCCTAGATTTGAACAGTTGCTGTAATATGTTTTTCAAGTTCCAGCAAATTTGGTACAATTTTTCAGCAGTGTACTCATCCAGGTCCATCTGAAAATAAAAGGAAAACTAAATATAATTTGGGTCTTAAAATTAAAGGAATATTAGATTTTTAAAATATGGATTAAGAGGCATTTAACATATAGAAGAAGACACAAAGGTAATGAAGAAAAGATACTAGCAAGTTAATGTCCAACTCTTTGCAACCCCATGGACTACAGCATGCCAGGCTTCCCTACCCCTCATCATCTTCCAGAATTTGCCCAAGTTCATGTCCATTGAATCAGTGATGCCATCCAACCGCCGTGTCCTCTGCCTTTGGCCTTCAATCTTTCCCAGCCTCAGGGTCTTTTCCAATAAGTCTGCTTTTCACATCATGTGGCCAAAGGATTGTAGCTGCAGCTGCAGCCTCAGTCCTTCCAATGAGTGTTCAGGGTTGATTTCCTGTGATCTCCTTGCTGTCCAAGGAACTAAGAGTCTTCTTCAGCACCACAATTGGAAAGCATCAGTTCTTCAGTGCTCTGCCTTCTTTATGGTCCAGCTCTCACAAATAAGCCCTGCATTAAAAACAGAACACAGACCTCAGTTCTTTTTCTTTTTGGCTGCACTGTGCCATATGTGGGCTCTTAGTGCCCTGCTCAGGGATGGAACCTTTGACCCTTGTAATGAAAGTGTGGAGTCTTAACTACTGGACTGCCTGGGAAGTCCAGGAAACTCAGTTCTAAAATTAAGACTTGTAATTATTTGAGCAGCAATAAGACAACTGGCTTTTTCCCCTGTTGTAACAACCAATTCCCTATGGATATTCCTTCATTATAGAAAACAAAGAATGATCATTTATCCATACCTAACCTTATTCATATTCAGGAGTAATTCATATTCAGGAGAATTTCCTCTCTGAAATCTGGTTCAGAGTATTCAGAATCTCTAGGTTGATGAGTTCTATAGTGCACTCCTTCTTTACCATTTCATCCTAAATATCTCTAAAAAATAAAAAAAGCCTGGTTATCTTGTTTATCTTAGTCACCTTGGAGTTTTTCTGTAGGATATTGGAGATGTAAAGGCTTTAGGGATTAACCAGTTCAACCTTAGTCAGAGTTCTTCAAATCATGAGAAAATGACTGCACTCCTTTTCAGTGACTTCCCACCATTGATGTTGGTTTAGAGTTGAAAGCTTGTTCACCCTGTTGTAAACAAATGACCCTCCCTAGTGGCCAAGATAGCAGGTCCTATCAAGTCACCTTGAGAGCAAAGAGATTAGTTATGTGCTTATTTCCCAAAGGGTATTCCAAGAGATGTTGCTAAGGTGCTATAGGGAAAAAAAAAAATCTAAGCTAAAAACAAGTTTGGAGAAATTTGGGTTGAAAAGGAAAATAAACTTCTCTACTATGGGAACTCTCTATATCTTCAATATCCTAAGGCTATAAAGAATGTCTACAGGGAAATTGTCATGCTGAATTTCCCTAAATGAGATGATCATGAACATTTTGTCCATAATCATCTTCAGGGAATATGATGATTCACTAAGCGCCTCTCAGAGACAATCTCTTGGAATAGAAATTAGAGTAAGATGAACTTTTTATCTCATAAAGTTCAAGTAGTCAGCTAAAATCTTACAAAGTCCAGAAGGCAACATCAGGAATGTCACTTTTCTTAGAGGGCGTTTTCCTCACAAGTTGCCAAAGTACTCATATACACACACTCATACATGTGTATATATAAACACACAAATGTGGCAACAGCTTTACAAAAATTCATGGAGTAAAATGACAGACATACTAAGAAGTGAGGAAATATTTGTGGTTGTTCAGTTGCTTTATATGTATTATATGTGTTATTAAAGGGCAATATTTGCTTCACTTAACACAGGAAAAATCTGAAGTTTAGAGAGTTGAATGCATCTGGATCCTGCATGGAAAAGTACGAAGTGGGAGACTGAGGCTACTACTATCAAGATCCAAAGCCCCTGTTTTCCCCACTACATTATAGAACCTTTCTTGCTGCTGCTACTGCTAAGTTGCTTCAGTCGTGTCCGACTCTGTGTGACCCCACAGACGGCTGCCCACCAGGCTCCACTGCCCCTAGGATCCTCCAGGCAAGAACACTGCAGTGGGTTGCCATTTCCTTCTCCAATGCATGAAAGTGAAAGGTGAAAGTGAAGTCGCTCAGTCATGTCCGACTCTCAGCGACCCCATGGAGTGCAGCCCACCAAGCTCCTCCGCCCATGGGATTTTCCAGGCAAGAGTACTGGAGTGGGTTGCTATTGCCTTCTCCACTTCCATCCAAAAGTCCAATAACAACGACAGTAATAAGAATTACTAATGTGAAGCACTATTTGAGGAGCTCTAGTACAGTCCTTGCCCTCGAGGAGTTTTTGTCTAGTGGAATTAAATAGACCCAAAGACAAATTCAATTAAAATTGATGTTGTGGTCACAACTGTTGTCTATTTCCTAACACCTGTTCTACCATCACAAATCAAACAAAACTAATGACGGCAATTTTATTCTGCTTGCCAGTGACTCATTCAGGAAAGGGCATGTGACTCAATGCTTGCCAATTACACATGAAGAGAAGTCAACCATGGCTTCTGGGAAAAGTATTCTTATTCTCAAGAAATCAACACAGAGAAAAGAATTACTTTCACCCTCTACACACTGTCATAGCTGGATATGGTTCCTTGAATTGCTTGCCATCATCTTGCTGCACTCAGAGGGAGAGCTGAACAGGAAATGGAGCTGGAGAAGTAGATAGCAATCAGATTTTCACAAAAGGCTTTATAGTTAGAGTGACTATATAATTTACGTTCCAAGTTGGAATACTTTTGAGAGTAAAAAAGGATGCTACTCATAAATAAGCCAGGATAACAGGCATAAAATGAAAAAATCTACTTACATATCATGCTAAGGAGTGTGGGTTTTTCTGGGTCTGGCTAGTTTGTGAGTTTTAAAGAAAGACTGTAGCCATCTTTATTTTAGATACATCTTTCTGGCCACAATGGAGAGAAGGAATTCGTGCAGACAGGACTAGGATCACTGGATAAAAAGAGATGGCACGGTCAATTTGAGGGATTAAATAAGGGAAGATAATGAAGATATGCAAATGACACCACCCTTATGGCAGAAAGTGAAGAAGAACTAAAGTCTCTTAATGAAAGTGAAAGAGGAGAGTGAAAAAGTTGGCTTAAAACCCAACATTCAAAAAACTAAGATCATGGCATCTGGTCCCATCACTTCATGGGAAATAGATGGGGAAACAGTGGAAACAGAGACAGACTTTATTTTGGGGGGCTCCAAAATCACTGCAGATGGTGACTGCGGCCATGAAATAAAAAGGCACTTACTCCTTGGAAGAAAAGTTATGACCAACCTAGACAGCACATTAAAAAGCAGAGACATTACTTTGCTAGCAAAGGTCCATCTAGTCAAGGCTATGGTTTTTCCAGTAGTCATGTATGGATTGAGAGTTGGGCTATAAAGAAAGCTGAGCACTGAAGAATTGATGCTTTTGAACTGTGGTGTTGGAGAAGACTCTTGAGCGTCCCTTGGACTGCAAGGAGATCAAACAAGTCCATCCTAAAGGAAATCAGTCCTGAATATTCATTGGAAGGACTGATGTTGAAGCTAAAACTCCAATACTTTGGCCACCTGATGTGAAGAGCTGATGGAAAAGACCCTGATGCTGGGAGGGATTGGGGGCAGGAGGAGAAGGGGACGACAGAGGATGAGGTGGTCGGATGGCATCACTGACTCNAGATGATCATGAACATTTTGTCCATAATCATCTTCAGGGAATATGATGATTCACTAAGCGCCTCTCAGAGACAATCTCTTGGAATAGAAATTAGAGTAAGATGAACTTTTTATCTCATAAAGTTCAAGTAGTCAGCTAAAATCTTACAAAGTCCAGAAGGCAACATCAGGAATGTCACTTTTCTTAGAGGGCGTTTTCCTCACAAGTTGCCAAAGTACTCATATACACACACTCATACATGTGTATATATAAACACACAAATGTGGCAACAGCTTTACAAAAATTCATGGAGTAAAATGACAGACATACTAAGAAGTGAGGAAATATTTGTGGTTGTTCAGTTGCTTTATATGTATTATATGTGTTATTAAAGGGCAATATTTGCTTCACTTAACACAGGAAAAATCTGAAGTTTAGAGAGTTGAATGCATCTGGATCCTGCATGGAAAAGTACGAAGTGGGAGACTGAGGCTACTACTATCAAGATCCAAAGCCCCTGTTTTCCCCACTACATTATAGAACCTTTCTTGCTGCTGCTACTGCTAAGTTGCTTCAGTCGTGTCCGACTCTGTGTGACCCCACAGACGGCTGCCCACCAGGCTCCACTGCCCCTAGGATCCTCCAGGCAAGAACACTGCAGTGGGTTGCCATTTCCTTCTCCAATGCATGAAAGTGAAAGGTGAAAGTGAAGTCGCTCAGTCATGTCCGACTCTCAGCGACCCCATGGAGTGCAGCCCACCAAGCTCCTCCGCCCATGGGATTTTCCAGGCAAGAGTACTGGAGTGGGTTGCTATTGCCTTCTCCACTTCCATCCAAAAGTCCAATAACAACGACAGTAATAAGAATTACTAATGTGAAGCACTATTTGAGGAGCTCTAGTACAGTCCTTGCCCTCGAGGAGTTTTTGTCTAGTGGAATTAAATAGACCCAAAGACAAATTCAATTAAAATTGATGTTGTGGTCACAACTGTTGTCTATTTCCTAACACCTGTTCTACCATCACAAATCAAACAAAACTAATGACGGCAATTTTATTCTGCTTGCCAGTGACTCATTCAGGAAAGGGCATGTGACTCAATGCTTGCCAATTACACATGAAGAGAAGTCAACCATGGCTTCTGGGAAAAGTATTCTTATTCTCAAGAAATCAACACAGAGAAAAGAATTACTTTCACCCTCTACACACTGTCATAGCTGGATATGGTTCCTTGAATTGCTTGCCATCATCTTGCTGCACTCAGAGGGAGAGCTGAACAGGAAATGGAGCTGGAGAAGTAGATAGCAATCGGATTTTCACAAAAGGCTTTATAGTTAGAGTGACTATATAATTTACGTTCCAAGTTGGAATACTTTTGAGAGTAAAAAAGGATGCTACTCATAAATAAGCCAGGATAACAGGCATAAAATGAAAAAATCTACTTACATATCATGCTAAGGAGTGTGGGTTTTTCTGGGTCTGGCTAGTTTGTGAGTTTTAAAGAAAGACTGTAGCCATCTTTATTTTAGATACATCTTTCTGGCCACAATGGAGAGAAGGAATTCGTGCAGACAGGACTAGGATCACTGGATAAAAAGAGATGGCACAGTCAATTTGAGGGATTAAATAAGGGAAGATAATGAAGATATGCAAATGACACCACCCTTATGGCAGAAAGTGAAGAAGAACTAAAGTCTCTTAATGAAAGTGAAAGAGGAGAGTGAAAAAGTTGGCTTAAAACCCAACATTCAAAAAACTAAGATCATGGCATCTGGTCCCATCACTTCATGGGAAATAGATGGGGAAACAGTGGAAACAGAGACAGACTTTATTTTGGGGGGCTCCAAAATCACTGCAGATGGTGACTGCGGCCATGAAATAAAAAGGCACTTACTCCTTGGAAGAAAAGTTATGACCAACCTAGACAGCACATTAAAAAGCAGAGACATTACTTTGCTAGCAAAGGTCCATCTAGTCAAGGCTATGGTTTTTCCAGTAGTCATGTATGGATTGAGAGTTGGGCTATAAAGAAAGCTGAGCACTGAAGAATTGATGCTTTTGAACTGTGGTGTTGGAGAAGACTCTTGAGCGTCCCTTGGACTGCAAGGAGATCAAACAAGTCCATCCTAAAGGAAATCAGTCCTGAATATTCATTGGAAGGACTGATGTTGAAGCTAAAACTCCAATACTTTGGCCACCTGATGTGAAGAGCTGATGGAAAAGACCCTGATGCTGGGAGGGATTGGGGGCAGGAGGAGAAGGGGACGACAGAGGATGAGGTGGTCGGATGGCATCACTGACTCAATAGACATGAGTTTGACTAAACTCTGGGAGTTGGTGATGGACAGGGAGGCCTGGCATGCTGCAGTGCATGGAGTTGCAGAGTTGGATGTGACTGAGTGACTGAACTGACTGACTGACTGAGTGAAGATAAAGCAAAGGGGTAGATTTGAAAACTGTTAAAGAGATAAAAAATTTTAAGAGGACCTGGTGACTGATTAGGTCTGAAGGCAGAAGGTAAGATGGGATCTGAGAGGGATTCAGGTTCCTGGGTTGCATGTCTGTCAGAAAGATGATGCCATTTCCCAGGACTGGGAATACACAGAAAGCATAGTCTTCACCTCATCCTGGGAACACCTAGGCCACTGAAAATCTAAGACTGGGGGAGGCTAAGTTCACCTGAGCCTGCTGAGCAGGCTTGTGCACGAGATGTCATCTTGATGGGAATCATGGTAAGTTGGAGGTGTGGGAGATTGTTAGCTCTCCTCTCAATTTCTAGCAAAGATTAAGAATAAGAGAAAATTTTGAGGGAGAAGAATCAGTTAGTGGACACAGGTCCAATAGAGATTGGCTGTCAACAAGAAGAAACTAAGGGCCACATATAATAATGTGTCTGAGCACAGAACCTGTTAAGAGGCAAAACCTCACCCTGGTCAGTGGGAGCCTCTCCATGCCTAGGTTCTAGATCACAGCCACAGATCTAGCCATTTGACTAGAGCCACAGAAGCTCCAGTGAAATCACTCCCTTTCTTCCAATCATTTCTCTCTCCTCTCTCATTTTATAAGCTTACTAATATTTTATCAGTTTTAATATAATTAAGGGGACTTATTAAGCATTCCAATTACACAGCTAAGATAATATTTGTGATGTGGTGGTTGCAAGCCAAGGATGAAACACCCATTGTCCTATTGTTTGTGAATTCATTCATTCCTCCAATAAATATCTTCAGTTCAGTTCAGTTCAGTTCAGTCGCTCAGTCATGTCCGACTCTTTGCGACCCCATGAATCGCAACATGCCGGGCCTCCCTGTCCATCACCAACTCCCGGAGTTCACTCAGACTCACGTCCATTGAGTCTTTGATGCCATCCAGCCATCTCATCCTCTGTCNNNNCCATGAAGTGATGGGACCAGATGCCATAATCTTTGTTTTCTGAATGTTGAGCTTTAAGCCAACTGTTTCACTCTCCTCTTTCACTTTCATCAAGAGGCTTTTTAGCTCCTCTTCACTTTCTGCCATAAGGGTGGTGTCATCTGCATATCTGAGGTTATTGATATTTCTCCCGGCAATCTTGATTCCAGCTTGTGCTTCTTCCAGCCCAGCATTTCTCATGATGTACTCTGCATATAAGTTAAATAAGCAGGGTGACAATATACAGCCTTGACGTACTCCTTTTGCTATTTGGAACCAGTCCGTTGTTCCATGTCCAGTCCTAATTGTTGCTTCCTGACCTGCATACAGGTTTCTCAAGAGGCAGATCAGGTGGTCTGGTATTCCCATCTCTTTCAGAATTTTCCACAGTTTATTGTGATCCACACAATCAAAGGCTTTGGCCTTTGAATTGACCACAATTAAGTGACAGGTGTTGTCCTTTTGTTCTAGAGAACAGAAAGCAAGGCATGATCAGTGCATGGATGGCCAATTTCCTGGCTATGTATTCATGCCTGTGAATTGAATCTAATTAAGGACATCTGATAGTCAAATTTGTCAAGAAAACACAGCCACTCTCTACCTTCCCACTTGCCATTGATGACTTCAACATATTTGCCAAAAGAGCAAAAAATGAGAATGCTTACCTGAAGCAAGCTCTGTGACAAAGTTAAAATAACAATAGTTTCTGTAGGTTAAAAATGAGTTTTTTCTTGTTATAAGCATTTTTTGCAGAAGGTTGTCCTGTCTTAGTTTTTTTTCTGTGCCCCATCCTCAGTGCCTTCAAAACAGCAGTATTTATTAAATACTTAGAGCTTTGACCTAAGTGAGTGGCTCTAGGATAAGAAGTATTTAATTCTTAAAAAATAGTTAATCTCTTAAGGGGAAATGACTTTCAGTTAACACAGAGCTTACCTTTATTTGATCATTCATTCAATGCATATTTATTGTGTATTCTATCTAAAGTCCCTGTCCCAGGTGTTGAGAACATGGGAAATGTACATATAAAACATTCCCTCTTGGAGCATTTACTCTGGCAGGGGATCCAAACAACAAGAAAGTAATTATTCTATTAATTTTTAATCATAGCTATGATGATGTTCATAGTGATGCTTCCTAAGGCCCACTTGACTTCACATTCCAGGATGTCTGGCTCTAGGTGAGTAATCACACCATCATGATTATCTGGGTCATGA
>NIZD01104288.1:0-20937 GCA_003182575.1 Pseudois nayaur
CTATATGCTGCTCTCAGGAGACATATCAGGATTCTAAAGGCAAACATAGGCTAAAAGTGAGGAAGGTAAGATGGTACTCCAAGTACTCCAAGCACTCTATGCAAGTAGCAACCAAAGAAAACAGATTCAGTCATAATTTACACAGTAGACTTTATGCTAAAAAAGGTAACGAGACAAAAATGAACAGTATATAATAAAAAGAAGTGGCCAATTCATCATGAATATCTCAGTTCAGTTCAGTTCAGTTCAGTCACTCAGTCATGTCCTACTCTTCATGACCCCACGAATCACAGCAAGCCAGGCCTCCCTGTCCATCACTAACTCCAGGAGTCCACCCAAACCCATGTGCATCGAGTCATTGATGCCATCCAACCATCT
Organism: Pseudois nayaur; assembly: GCA_003182575.1. Taxonomy (NCBI): domain Eukaryota; kingdom Metazoa; phylum Chordata; class Mammalia; order Artiodactyla; family Bovidae; genus Pseudois; species Pseudois nayaur. The sequence continues at coordinate 379 of NIZD01104288.1, forward strand.
CATCTTCTGTCGACCCCTTCTCCTCCTGCCTTCAATCATTCCCAGCATCAGAGTCTTTTCAAATGAATCAGCTCTTCTCATCAGGTGGCCAAAGTATTGGAGTTTCAACTTCAAGATCAGTCCTGACAATGAACAACCAGGACTGATCTCCTTTAGGATGGACTGGTTGGATCTTCTTGCAGTCCAAGGGACTCTCAAGAGTCTTCTCCAACATCACAGTTCAAAAGCATCAAGTCTTCGGCGCTCAGCTTTCTTCACAGTCCAACTCTCACATCCATAAATGCCCACTGGAAAAACCATAGCCTTGACTAGACGGACCTTTGTCGGCAAAGTAATGTCTTTGCTTTTGAATATGTTATCTAGGTTGGACATAAATTTCCTTCCAAGGGGTACGTGTCTTTTAATTTCATGGCTGTAATCACCATCTGCAGTGATTTTGGAGCCCAGAAAAATAAAGCCAGCCACTGTTTCCGCTGTTTCCGCATCTATTTCCCATGAAATGATGGGACCGGATGCCATGATCTTAGTTTTCTGAATGTTAAGCTTTAAGCCAACTTTTCCACTCTCCTCTTTCACTTTCATCAAGAGGCTTTTTTGTTCCTCTTCACTTTCTGCTATAAAGGTGGTGTCATCTGCACATCTGAGGTTATTGATGTTTCTCCCAGCAATCTTGATTCCTTCTTGTGCTTCTTTCAGCCCAGCATTTCTCATGATGTACTCTGCATATAAGTTAAATAAGCAGGGTGACAATACACAGCTTTGATGTACTCCTTTTCCTATTTGGAACCAGTCTGTTGTTCCATGTCCAGATTTAACTGTTGCTTCCTGCCCTGCATACAGGTTTCTCAAGAGGCAGTGATTAATATATATACACTTAATGTAGGGGCACCAAAATATATAAAAAAATATTGATAGGAACTAAAGGGAGAAATTGACAGCAACACAATCAGTTCAACTGTTCAGTTCAACACAACAGTTCAATTCAGTTGTTCAGTCATGTCCTACTTTTTGCGACCCTATGGACGGCAGTATGCCAGGCCATCATGTCTATCAGCAACTCCCAGCCTTTCTCAAACTCATGTCCATCAAGTAGGTGATGCTATCCAACAATCTTATCCTCTGTTGTCCCTTTCTCCTTCTGCCTTCAATCTTTCCCAGCATCAGGATCTTTTCCAGTGGGCTTTTGTCAGTTCTTCACATTAGGTGGCCAAAGTACTGGAATTTCAGCTTCAGCATCAGTCCTTCCAATGAATATTCAGCACTGATTTTCTTGAGGATGGACTGGTTGGGTCTCCTTGCAATCCAAGGAACTCTCAAGAGTCTTCTCCAACACCACAATTCAGAAGCATCAATTCTTCAGTGCTCAGCTTTCGTTATGGTCCAACTCTCACATGCATACATGACTACTGGAAATACCATAGCTTTGACTACATAGACCTTTGTCAGCAAAGTAATGTCTCTGCTCTTTAATGTGCTCTCTACGTTGATCATAGCTTTTCTTCCAAGGAGCAAGCGTCATTTAATTTAATGGCTTCAGTCACTGTCTGCAGTGATTTTGGAGCCCAGGAAAATAAAATCTGTCACTGTTTCCATTGTTTCTCGATGTATTTGCCATGAAGTGATGAGACTGGAGGCCATGATCTTAGTTTTTTAAATGTTGAATTTCAAGCCAGGTTTTTCACCCTCCTCTTTCACTTTCATTAAAAGGCTCTTTAGTACCTCTTCACTTTCTGCCATAAAGGTGGTGTCACCTGCATAACTGATGTTATTCATATTTCTCCCAGCAACTTGATTCCAGCTTGTGCTTCATCCAGCCCAACATTTTGCATGATGTACTCTGCATATGAAACTCCAATACTTTGGCCACCTGATGCAAAGAACTGACTCATTTGAAAAAGACCCTGTTAATGGGAAGGATTGAAGGTGGGAGCAGAAGGGGATGACAGAGGATGAGATGATTGGATGGCATCACCGACTCAGTGGACACGAATTTGAGTAAACTATGGGAGTTGGTGATGGAGAGGGAGGCCTGGCATGCTTCAGTCCACGGGGTCACAAACAGTCGGACATAAATGAAAGACTGAACTGAACTGAACTGAACTCTGCATATAAGTTAAATAAGCAGGGTACCAATATACAACCTTGACATGCTCCTTTCCCAGTTTGGAACCAGTCGATGTTTCCATGTCCAGTTCTAAATGTTGCTTCTTGACTTGCATACAAATTTCTCAGGAGACAGGTCAGGTGGTCTGGTATTCCATCTCTTTAAGGACTCTCCAGTTTGTTTTGATCCACACCATCAGAGGCTTTGACATAGTCAATAAATGTTTCTCTTGGATTCTTTTGCTTTTTCTATGATCCAACGGATGTTGGCAATTTGATCTCTGATTCCGCTGCCTTTTCTAAATCCAGCTTGAACATCTGGAAGTTCTCGGTTCACATAGTGTTGGAGACTCTCTTGGAGAATTTTGAGCATTACTTTGCTAGCGTGCGAGATGAATGCAATTGTGTGGTAGTCTGAACATTCTTTGGCATTGTCTTTCTTTGGGACGGAATGAAAACTGACCTCCAGTCCTGTGGCCATTGCTGACTTTTCCAAACTTGCTTGAATATTGAGTACAGCACTTTCACAGCATCATCTCTTAGCACTTGAAATAACTCAGTTGGAATTCCATCTCCTCCACTAGCTTTGTTCATAGTGATGCTTCCTAAGGCCCACTTGACTTCTGACTGCAGGATGTCTGGCTCTAGGTGAGTGATCACACCATTGTGGTTATCTGGGTCATTAGGATCATTTTTTGTATAGTTCTTTTGTGTATTCTTGCCACCTCTTCTTAATATCTTCTGCTTCTGTTAGGTCCATACAATTTCTGTCCTTTATTGAGCCCATCTTTGCATGAAATGTTCCCCTGGTATCTTGAATTTTCTTAAAGAGATCTGTAGCCTTTCCCATTCTATTGTTTTTCTCTATTTTTTTGCATTGTTCACTTAAGAAGGCTTTCTTTTCTCTCCTTTGTATTCTTTGGAATCTGCATTCAGATGCATATATCTTTCCTTTTCTCCTTTGGCTTTTGCTTCTTTTTTTTTCTCAGCTATTTATAAGGCCTTCTCAGACAACCATTTTGCCTTTTAGCATTTATTTTTCCTGGGGATGCTTTTTATAAATATAAATTTATTTATTTTAATTGGAGGTTAATTACTTTAAAATATTGTATTGGTTTTCCCATACATCAACATGAATTCGCCACAGGTATACACGTGTTCCCCATTCTGAACCCCCCTCCCTTCTCCCTCCCCGTACCATCCCTCTGGGTCATCTCAGCGCACCAGACCCAAGCATCCAAATCGCCAGTCCAGGTTTGATGTATGATATTGGGGATGCTTTTGACCACTGCCTCCTGTACAGTTATGAACCTCTGTCCATAGCTCTTCAGGCACTCTGTCTATCAGATCTAATCCTTTGAATATATGTTTCACTTCCACTGTATAATCATAAAGGATTTGATTTAGGTGTAGTGTTTTCCCCTACTTTCTTCCATTTAGGTCTGAAGTTTGCAATAAGGAGTTCATGATCTGAGAAACAGCCAGCTCCCGGTCTTCTTTTTGCTGACTGTATAGTGCTTCTCCATCTTCAGCTGCAAAGAATAAAATCAATCTGATTTCTGTGTTGACCATCTGGTGATGTCCATGTGTAGAGTCTTCTCTTATGTTGTTGGAAGAGGGTGTTTGCTATGACCAGTGTGTTCTCTTGGAAAAACTCTGTTAGCCTTTGCCCTGCTTCATTTTCTACTCTGAGGCCAAAAATACTCCAGGTATTTCTTGACTTCCTACTTTTGCATTCCAGACCCCTATGATGAAAAGGACGCTGTTTTTTTTTTGTTGTTGTTGTTGCTGTTGTTGTTTTTTAATGTTGTAGGTCTTGTAGGACATCATAGAACCATTCAGCTATAGCTTCTTCAGCATTAATGGTTGGGGTATAGTCCTGGATTACTGTGATATTGAATGGTTTGCTTTGGAAATGAACAGCGATCATACTGTCATTCATGAGATTGCACCCAAGTAATGCATTTTGGACTTTTTTGTAGACTATAAAGGCTACTCCATTTCTTCTAAGGGATTCTTGCCCTCAGTAGTAGATATAATGTTCATCTGAATTAAATTCACCCATTCTGGTCCATTTTAGTGGTTTATATTTAGTGGCAGAGAGAGATATTAACTTAGTAAAATAGTTTATTACATGGGTTTCCCTGGTGCAATCCGTGCAATCCACAGTAAAGAATTTGCCTGCTGTGCAGGAGACCTAGGTTAGATCCCTGGGTTGGGAATATCCCCTGGAGAAAGAAATGGCAACCCACTGCAATATTCTTGCCTGAAAAATCCCCATGGATGGAGGGGGCTACAGTCCATGGGGTGGCAAAGTCAGTCATGACTGAGTGGCTAAGTACAGTTTAATAGATAGTGGTAGGCAATCAGAAAAAAAAAAAACATTATAGGAAGTATTTGGGAAGCACTTTATGGTATTTTTGTTTAAATAAGATGTAGAAGCCCAGATAATAGCACCTCATATATGTTTACAGCTGAATCCCTGGAATCTGTGGATATATTACCCTACATGTCAAAATGTACTTTGCAGATATACTTAAGTTAAGGATTTTGAGATGGGAGATTATTCTGAATTATACAAGCTGGAGCCAGGAAACACTCTCAGGAACTAAAGACCATTCAAGTTTCTTTTCTTTTCTTTTTATTTTTTTAAATATAATTTTATTTATTTTAATTGGAGGTTAATTACTTTAAAATATTGTATTTGTTTTGCCATACATCAACATGAATCCACCACAGGTATACACGTGTTCCCCATCCTGAACCCCGCTTCCTACTCCCTCCTCATACCATCCCTCTAGGTTGTCTCAGTGCACCAGCCCCAAACATCCAGTATCATGCAACGAACCTAGTAACACCTCCACAGGCATTTCACACCAGGGCTATTTACTGTCTTCCAAGACAGCGGAAACCCTTTTAAAGCTCCACTTCAGTACTCTTTAATGGAATCTTATAGAACATTATTTAGTCACAGGAGAGACTATTCCTATACTCAGAGGGAGAAGGGTTTATATAAGACATGGGATCTTGGGGACCAACTTAGACTTCTGTCTACCACATTGTGGTTAAATTGATCTGTAGGGGAATAAGGATGACATCAGAGCCCAATCAGAAGGCTGTTGCAATTATCCAGGCCAGAGTTGATAGGAGCTGGGACAAGGTGATACAATGGAGGTGGTAAGAAGAAGTGATCATTTGTGGATATATTTTGAGGTGTGATCTATTTTGAAGATAGAGCAGAAAGGATTTTTTAACAGATCATCTTTGGGAAACAGACAAGAGTCAAGGGTGACTCCAAGGTTTTGGGCCTGAGCAACTGAAAAATGAAGTTGCCATTTTCTGAGTTGGAGAATACATCAAAAGGAGCAGGTGGCGGAGGGGGGGCAGGGAGGAACAGTGATACCATGAGTTTAGTTTGGGATATAGCTAATTCAAAATGCCTATTAAGACATCTGGGTGGACATGGTGATTTCATAATTGTTGCATCAGGGAGAGATGTAGATTAGACACATGAGTTTGAATATCATTAGCATATAGAATGTACTTAATGGCATGACAGTGAATGGGGCAACAGAGGGAGTGAGAAAGAGAAGATATCTAAGGACTGAATTCTGAAGCACTTCAACTACATTCTGGGTTTGGGAAATAAACAGGAACCTGCAAATGATCTTGAGAAGGAGCAGTTAAGTGAAATGAGAGAGAAAAAAAAAAAAGACAAATTAGTGTTCTCAAAGGCAAGCGAAGAAAGTACCTCAAGAAGTAGGAAGGGAGCATCTGAGACAAATGCTACTGATGGGCCAATTGCATATAGCAATATACCATTCGCTGGTGATGATGGTAAGAGACATCTTAGGAAGCACTTGGGGAGTGAAAGCTACACATTTGTAAATGCTAATTGGCCAGTATCCTCCAGGAATATGTACCTGACTCCTTCAATCTAGATGTCCTGTGTGACCACAGCACCCAGTTCTTACCATTTTCACTGTGACATGTTTGTATTAAACTTACCATATTGTAATTGTGTACCTTCCTCCCTCCCTTGGTAATGAGTGCCTTGAAGCTTGGCTGTTTCTTTTAAACCAGCATCTTTAATTTCTTATGTTGCTACTGCTAAGTCACTTCAGTCATATCTGACTCTGTGTGACCCCATAGACCGCAGCCCACCAGGCTCCCCCATCCCTGGGATTCTCCAGGCAAGAACACTGGAGTGAGTTGCCATTTCCTTCTCCAATAGGCCCTCACTAAACAGGAAATAAAAGAGGTGATAAGCGAATGAAAGGCACTGATATTTCATATTCTTTGAAAAAAAATTGCTTTCCAATTCAAGATAATTGCATCCTTTGAACAAGGCTTGGCTGGTCATTCAGTACTTCCAAGGCAGCTCTGTAAATTAAAGTAAATGAAATAGAGTGCTGCCTTAAAAAAATAAAAGCAGAGCCACATATTGGAATAAAAAAGATGAATTGGTCTTGTGGTTTGAGGAATCTCCTTAAAGTAAGTGATTTTGAGTGAGTTACTTCTGTCATATTGATCTTTGCTATTGTGATAAAATGTAAGGTGACATGGCAGATGAAACTAACTGGTGATTCTGAAAGAAATTATTCCACAAAAAATGCTGGAATATTTCTGATCAAAAAGATAAGAGAAACCTTAGTTTTAGGTTCATATTTCAAAGTTCATTTTCATGAGAAAAAGTTGAATATGAAAACAATAATATGATCCTATTTGCAGAGAAAGTTAATGGGAAACTTTGACCCTTTCACTTCTAAGTTTTCCAGGGCATCTATGTTATGTTATGACCAGTTCTTATTTTTGTTCAGTGTTAGGATTGTTTGTTATTTCAGGGCAAGAGTACTAAAGTCCTCTGGAAAATTGACAGTATAATACCAAAAACATTGATGTATTGAATATGTTAGGATAATAAAGGAAAAAAGTAATAATTTTCATAATTCCCATATAGTAGTTAAAACATTATGAATTTCATTGTGCATATTTAATTAATGACCTTCACAGATTATTTATATGCTTGAATTATTTTAATAACAATAATAAAACAAACACTAGCATTCACTGAATACCATCAGTATGCCAGATAAAACATTACATGATGATCCAAACTGTATAGGCAAAGAAAGTTGAGTAATCATCAAAGATCACAGAGCTCATAAATAGTGGAACCAGGTTTTAAACCCAGGCATCTCAGACTCTAGAACCAGGTTTCTCATCTTTAGCACTACTGACATTTAAGGCCAGAAAGTTCTTTGTTGTGGATGCTGTTTGTACACAGTAGGATGTTGAGCAGCCTCTCTGGCCTGTATCCGTTATATGCCAGTAGCATCTCCCAATTGTGGCCACTGAAAGTATCTCCAAGCATTTCCAAATGTTCCCTGGTGAGCAAACCATCAACTGAAAAAATCACTGCTCAAGAATAAGAGCCCTAGCCACAATGCTCTGTTGTCTTCAGAGTAAATTCTTTAAATATAAAAGAATAGACATGGGATCCTGATGTAATCTTGAATCTTAATTCTCCTCAGTGACCCAGACAGTTTTTAACATGGTAGCTCTTAGAGGTTAACTCAATCTTTCAATCAACAGTATTCAAATGCCTGACATTTATTGACTATCTTCATTGTCCCCGGTGCTTAATGGAAACTAAGATTCTACATAATGTGTTATTCATGTAAGAAGTATAACCCCAGCCTAGTGGTGAAATGTCTTTAACAGTCTTATAGTCTCAGAGTTATATATGTCATTTGATCCTCAGAAGGTATTTATTTGCATTTTCACAGTCTGGGATATTTGTAGTGAAAGTTCAGGCAAGTCCATAGATGACAGGACATTTAGGTGATTGAGGGAACACCTTCCAGTCAGGCCTATAATAGAATGTAATATTTACCCCGCTTAAAAGTAGACACATCTGTAAAGTCCTTTCCTCAGCTAGCAAGCTCAAACACTCCAGAGTACTTGGTGAGCCTGCAGTCTCTGCATTAACCAATTGTTTGTAGCTAGCAGGGGCAAGAATATCTCATAAACTTCTTGGAATTGAAACAGAAAGATAATAACATACTCATTATCACAATCAGAGCTTTATCAATATGTAGAGATAATAATAAAATAGGTGACTTTGAGTGGTTACTATGGACCAGAAGCTTTTCTAAGTATTCCTTTAACCTTCTCAATCATCTTATCTGCTGGGTGTTATTATTTTACAGATGAAAAAATGAAAATACAGACTAAGTAAGTAACTTCCCCAAACCATACAAGCAGTAATTGACAGAATGGAAATTTGAATGGAGGCAATATGACTCTAGCCCCCACAACAGGGCTATACTGCTTCTGAAACATTACAGTTAATATACTGGATATAAAATAGAATATATTTATTTATGAGAGAGAGAGAGAAAAGAAAATAGGGTAAAAGAGAGCAGATTAGATATACTAAAGTATAACCAGTCTACCAAAAAATCTGCAGTTAATTTGATTAGCAGTTGGTCAAATTAAGTATATATTCCCATTTTTACCTTGCAGTCTCACTTGCATGTGTGTGTATTCAAACGAATGCTTATGTAGGTCCATAAGGAAATACATGCGAGGATGTCCATTGCAGTGATGTTTGGGGGTGGGGAGATTGGTCTTCGTATTTATTGCTGGGTAAGTTGATTAGTAAAACACGGCATGCCTGTAATACTATGCAGTAGTAAGAAGTTCTCCACTAAAAGTAGATAGATACATGGATGGTTCAGAAAACATAGCACTGAGTGAAAAAAGAGACAAAATAAAGTATGGTAAATTTTTTCATAAATCCAGAATTCATGCACAGAGAACAAAAATGCCCTTTTTGCAAAATCATACAAGCAAAAAGGATTCTATTAGGTAAATTAGAATAGTTTCCCTGTGGAGGAGGGGAATGGAAAACAAACACAAATAAGATAGAAAAATTAATGAAACAGAAGGAATGTCTTGCTGTGTCTAATATGATTACTACCTCAACTGTCTTTACTTAAGTCCAAAAACAAAAGCAAAACACATATAGCATCTAACAGTAAGTTGCAAACTAGTTAAATATGAAACATTGAAAAATTATTTCCACAATGAAAATATAATGGCTTATATTTTCTTGATTATAGAATCACTTTGGTATTTGTTTTACAAATGTGGGAACCATATGGCCCTATAGGAGAGTGACATACTACTTGGTTAGCTATCCTTTAAATACTTATCTTATTCCATCCCCAATGCTGCAAATGTATCTACTCTACCTATGCTATAAAGAGTACATAACATACTTATACTGCATAGAGCTTTGTATAGGCTTCTGTCTGATGAATTTATCTAGAAATTTCCTTCTGATTCTCTGCTTCAGTCATTCATCTTTGCTCTCCTTTCCCTGGCTCTTTTGATCTAATTTATATGATCTTAACCTTTAAGTTTTTAATATGCTACTTATTAACAGTGTTCATCAAATGTTTCTAGTTCTTCCCCAGAATGGGGAAGAATGGCACACAGAGCCATTTTCTGGCTTCTTTTGGGTTGGATGGGACTGACCTGAACTGGCCAATGTGTCTGAGCCTTCTTTGGAAGTGTGAGATCCTCCAAATCTACTTTTTTTTTTTTTCATCTGACACAACAACCAGCAAATTTTGCCTAAATCTCTGAGCAGTTAAAACATACATAGAGTCCAGCTATCTCACACTAGACATGTCATGGGCATTTAGAAGTATTTCTTACCTTAAACCACTGAGATCTGGGGCATTCCTTATTTTGCTGAAAAGTACCCTAAAACAGCCTGACTGATAAAATTTCCAACAATTAAATCATTAGTAAAGATAATTAATCAGTAATTTTAGGACTGTTTCTACTGGAGTATTTGTTGATATGGCTAATGAGTTTATACTTACTGAAAACTTGAAAACATCAGCTTAGGCCACCTGATCAAATCAACATTGATTGCCTTATGTAATATAGCATGAATACATGAACTCAAGTCAAGATGAAGAATATTTTATGTATAGTTACTTTATATGTATATATATATTTATTATATATATATGTATATGTGTGTATACATGTATATGTATATATGTGAAGGTCATGTATATAAAATTGTTTAGGGAAAAAACATGACAGCAGTGCCTTTTCCATTCTAGGATCAGCTTCCAGGTTCTGCAGTAGCAGACACAAATTGAAAGTTGTCATATTAAAAAAGACTATAACATGAATAATGATATTTCTTTCAGTCATACAAAATACCACCTATGGATGATTGTTATTTTCAATGAGTAGATTATATATTTTCTTTCAATGACAATGATGTTTGTTCTCAGGCAAATATTTTGAGAACATCTCTGTGCTGTTATGTTATTTAAAATAAAATATTCAATTAAGTATATAAAAAAGAAATAATATTAATCCAACTAGCCTGTCCATTTCCTTGCTAAATTTGTCAAGATGTGGCTCCTGGTTCAATTTATCTAGTCCTACCTTTCTTTCACCATGTCTTTGCAATGTAGCATATTTTTGCTGTCATTAGGAGATTCTTTTTTTTCTCAGTTGAATGAAAAATAATTTGCAATTAATTTGACAGTTGCAAATGAGAATGTTCTCTTTTGTTTTTTTCTGAGAAGTCTGCATAAACACTGCTTTTGAGCTGTATCTTTAGTGAAAAAAATGAATCATAGTCTTCTAAATTAACATGCCATGAAGGATTTAAAATCTACCATTACCTAGTTGGCACTGCAAAGATACCAGGTATATAGGTATGCAGTGTGAATTTGCTTACTCTCTTAATAAGAGTAAGGTAGTGTCAATTGCATACTTTTTAAATGCATCCTCTTATGATGGTATTAATATGTATGTATGATTATGTGAGGGGTAGTAAGTATATTTACTGTTAGGGTCAATGAGCTTCAGAGAATCTTGCCACTCTCCCATGAAAAGGTAAAATCTGTGACCCTTCCTGAAACTAGGTGTGCTTTTGTGACTGCTTCATCTAATCAAGTATGACAAAAATGATACTCTGTGACTTCTGAAATTGTCATAAAAGATGAAAGAACTTCCAGCTGGTGCTCCTTCTCTCTTTCTCTCACTTCTCTTTCTCTGCTCACCCTTGAAACCCAGCTGCCAGACTGGCAGGAAGCCCAGGTCACATGGAGAAAATACATGAAGGAGTTTCAGCTAACAGACTCCCTTTTGGTACTGACCAACAACCTTTATATACTACTGCTAGACATGTGAGTGAAGAAGCCTTAAAGGCAAATTGAATATGCTGCTCATCTAATTGCTGTTACGTGAGAGATTCCAGGCAAGACCATCCAGCTGAGCACAGTGAATCGCCAGCATTATGAGAAAAAATAATAATTGATTGTTCTTGTTTTGTACCATCAAGTTTGAAATGATTTATTTTGGAGTAATAGATAACTGAAAAAGAGACCAAGTGGCAAAGTGACTTGCCCTTGCTTATGGGTTGCAAATCCTCAAGATTTGCTTGTCATCTTGTTAATGTAGATCTTCAGTTTTTGTTTTGTTTTGTTTTGTTTTTTAAAAAAACCCTTTAATCTATTTGTTGGAAAAAAGAAACCATGTATGTATGTATGGATGCTCATAGAAAAATACTCATGGATCTTCATGACCCTTACCTACTGATAATAAATAGCAAGGATTTAAGAAAAGTGCTTCTAGGCTTCTGCTGTAATCTATCCTATAATATTTCATCTTTTTTATGGTGGTGGGTGGGAAAGATTTGGGGATAGAATTAGAGTTTAGAGAGTATGCTTTCTTTTATCTGATATTCCCAACAGTTTCCGTAAGATATGTGTCACTCGGTTGTTTCTGACTCTTTGCTACCCCATGGACTGTAGCCCACCAGGCTCTTCAGTCCATGGAATTGTCCAAATCTGAGGTCAAAGAGGTGAACTGACTTTCCAAAGGTCATTTATCAGTTCTTATAAATTCAAATCAGGTGTCCTGTCAATTATACTATGCTGTCTTATTTCTAAAAGTATTTGTTTACACTAAGTAGAGGGAAAGAGTGTAAGGAAAACATTTATCAGTTGTTTACAGTGGAGTAAAGAAGAACATCGTGCATATATCATCCAATTGAATTCTTGCAAATATCCTTTAGATTTGATGCTGGTGTTAGTAAACCACTGAACAATTGATTTAACTGAGATTACTAAAGCTAGCTAAAAGTCACAGATAACAAATATAAAAGGCAACATTTAGATTTATTCTTGAATCACTATGTACCAGTTCACTCTACCATCATCTGAACATCCTCATATCTACTAAGATGGGTACAATATTAATCAGATCATTGTGCCATATTCTTGATCGAATTTATTTTATTTCCCTTAATGTTTATCTTTAAAATTGACATTTTTCATTTTTTATTGTTTTTCCAATTAAAAGTTTTCCTTCTCTTCTCTCTCTAAAACTTAAATTAATTTTGTTATTCTTTGCTTTATATAGTTCTGTTCTGTAATTAAAAATACATCTTAAGTGTCATGTCTTTCTAAAAAATCATGAAAAGTGATTTCGTTTGAAGTTTCTGAAAAGACAAAACCTTAACTGAAAAGTACTTTTCATCCATCTTGCTGCTCTGTGTTCTTTACCTCCAGCCTTTTTGTTTGACTGTGCAGAAATAATCTAGCTCTGAGCAGTGAAAGGGCAAAATTCCCCTCTGAGGACCACTCCCCACTGCTTTCAGCTTTAGTACCAGAGACTCATTCTGGCAGACCTCAAACCAAAATTTACCTGATAGTGATATGGGAGAACTGGACTATGAATTAAGCTACAAACCCTCCTGTAAGACCCTGACTCTTATCGGGAACATCCAGGAATATGATCTATATACCATCCATCCCTTTACTTCATGGAAAGATAAGAGATGAAATTCTGGTTATCAAAGACCACCAGAATATAGCTTCTGAATTTAATTACTTTTAATCATGAAAATACTTGATGAAATTTAGCAAAAGATATAACTCAGGAATAATGACTCCCAACTCTACTTAAAGTGAGTTACTGATAACAGCACTTGGGTACTTTAAGCAGAAAATAAAATAAAATGTCCCTGTTGCAAGATATATTTATTAAAAGAATACAGCTATGGAGACACACAGATCTGGTTTTAGAGAACAAGTGGTTCAATATTTTTGAAACTCATCTTCTTTTTCTATTACATAAGATGGCAATATCTATCTTACTGAGTTTTGATTAGAATAAGAAGAGGTAATGCTTTTAAGAGATTTGGCATACACATTTTTTTTCAATTTATTTATTTTATTTTTAGCTGCACTGGGTCTCCATTGCTGTGTGAGGGCTCACTCTAATTGCGATGAGCAAGGGCTACTCTCTAGTTGTGGTGTGCAGGCTTCTCATTGTGGTGGCTTCTCTTGTGGAGCACAGGCTCTAGGCACACCAACTTCAGTAGTGTAGCATGTGGGCTCAGTTGTTGTGGTGCATGGGCTTAGTTTGCCCTGTGGCAAACACATAGGAATATGAAATTAATATATTCCAACAGAAATTTCTTTTTTGGTAAGTTAAAAACACTTCAAGTACTAGAAATGTAGAGATACTTTTAAAGTTTGGCATTAAATTAAATATGAGCTGCTACTGCAGTGGCCTATAAAGTTCTCAATGCTCCATATATGCTTTAGTAGGAAGATAGGTTTCTAACACAAATGGATGCAAGACATGTGACCCAGAATGTACAGGAGGAAGAGAAACTTTAACTCTTCCATGAAGCAAAATGCCTTCAAGAACTTTCCCATCTGATAAAATAGACTACAATACCTTTCACTAGTACCTTGAGGATATTGTGAAAGCAGGAGGAAGCTTGCCATCTGTCCAAAGCCTTTGGTATGTTTCAGTCTCTAAAATGTCATTTTAAGTCGCCATGCTAACAGATTAAAAGATTAAGAGATAAAAACAATAGTACATATAGGAAACCATCTGATCAAACATAATGCCCATTTATGAGTAAGGAAAAAAAAAAACTCTTAGTATACTACAAATAGATTGCCTTAACCTAGTAAAGGGAATCTACCAAAAATAAATGTTATTCAACATTGTAATGGAAGGCCTAACTATCCCAATAAGCAGAGGGAAAAGTTTTTAAAATGTAAGAGAGAAGAAAGAATAAAAAGGAAGAAATAAAACTGACTTTATTCATACAGGTTAAAATTATGTACACAGAAATTTTGGTGACCTCTACCAATTATTAGAAGTAAATAGAAAGTAGCAATGTTTGGGGATAAAATATTTGAAATAATTTATAATTTTGCTGTATACCGAATTAGCATCAGCCAATTTGAAAGTCTTATAATAGAAAGGTCCTATTTGTAACAACAAAACATTATAAGCCCTAGTAATAAATCTAACAAAAGTATGGAAGATTTTATGGAGAAAATTACAAACATGATTGATGGCAGTGTATTAGGATTCTCCAGAGAAATAGAAGTAATGCAATACATATAGAAAGATACTTATTTTGAGAGATTGTTGTTATGTTAGCCACTCAGTTATGTTTGATTCTTTGTGACCCCATGTAGTTTAGCCGGCCATGCTCCTCTGTGCATTGGATTCTCCAGGCAAGAATACTGGAGTGGATTACCATTTCCTTCTCCAGGATTGAAGGGATTGGCTCACATGATTATGGAAGCTAAGCCCCACTATCTGTGGCATAAAAGCTGGAGGCTCAGAGGAGCTGATAGTATAGCTCCACCCCAGGCCTAAGGGCCTGAGACACTTACAGTGTTAAGCCCAGTGCAAGTCCCAAAGTTTGAGAACTAAGAATACGAATGCCTGAGGACAGGAGAAGATGTATGTTCCAGCTCAAGCAGAGAGCAAATTCAAGTCTGCTTCATTTTTTTGTTCTCTTCAGGCTTTCAAGGTATTGGATGAAGATTACCACATTTGTTTGAGGACATTCTTCTTTACTCAGACTACTGTTTCAAATGCTAATCTCTTTGGAAAACTCCCTTACAGACACACTGAGAAATAACGTTTTTAACAAGATCTCTGGGCATGCCTTAGCCCAGACAAATTAATGCATGAAATTAAACCTCACAGGCCATAAAAGAAAACTTTTTGTATCAGTTAGAGATTGTGTTCAGGTGATCAATGACAGGACACATTCAGTGAACTAATTCTTAAAGAAAATAAAGGCAAATCTTTTACTCCTCTCCTATAAAATGAACTCTGGAGGAGGTTGATTAGGGCTGGTATACTGACTCCATAATGCTTTCTGGTACCTACACTACCTTAAGCTTTCCATTCTACCATCACATGACTTTTATCATCCTCATATTCAAAGGACGGCTGCTCAATATCCAGCATAGCATCAACTTGAAGAAAGGGAAGAATGAAGCAGAAAAAATGTTGGTGCCAGTTCAGTTCAGTCGCTCAGTCGTGTCTGACTCTTTATGACCCCATGGACTGCAGCACGCCAGGCTTCCCTGTCCATCACCAACTCCCAGAGCTTACTCAAACTCATGTCCATAGCGTCAGTGCCAGTAGAGTCAGACTTTTTTCAAAGAGCTTTCCTGGAAGTCTTGCCCAGCAACTTGCACTTATATTATATTGGCCAGAGCTATGTTACATGGCTCTCCTTACCTGCAAGGAGGCTGTAAAATGTACTTTTTTTCCCCAAGGGCGTTGGTATCCTGAACAAAATTGGAATTTTGTTGCTTAGGAAGAAAGCAGTATGGATATTGTACAGGAACCAGTGGCACATGCCACGGTCAGTAACTGGAAAATTATTCCTAGTTTGTACATGTGAAGACTCACTATCAAATGATATTAATTCTGGCCTAATTAATATATGAATTCAGTGCAATTTTAATTAAATTTATAATTGGATTCGTCTCATGGATATTGAAAAATTCACATGAGAGAGAACACTGCATAGTGATTAAGATCACATACTCTGGAGCCAGACTGACTGGCTTCAAATTCAGCCTCTCACTTAAATGCTGGGTGACTTTGGGCAATTAATTAACATCTCTGTGCTTTCAGTCTCTTTATCCATAAAATGCAGATGATAATAATAGTACCATAAGTGTTGCTCGTTGCCAAGAACAAATGAGTTACTCTTTTTAAAGCACATTGAAGAGAACTTGTCACATAGTAAGTACATTGTATTTGTTAAACATATATTAACATTTGAAATCAAAAAGAGCCAGTGGGGACATCCCTGGAGATCCAGTGATTAAGACTCCAAGCATTCACTGCAGGAGTACAAGTTTGATCCCTGGTCAGGGAACTAAGATCCCACGTGTCCCAGCCAACATAAAACACAAATGGCCAGGAAATAAAAAGAACCAATGAAATTCAAGATGACTTTGAAGATGATTGAATCTTATTCAGTACAGTTCAGTCGCTCATTTGTGTCCAACTCTGCGACGCCATGAATCTCAGCACGCCAGGCCTCCCTGTCCGTCATCAGCTCCCGGAGTTCACTTAAACTCATGTCCATCGAGTCGGTGATGCCATCCAGCCATCTCATCCTCTGTCATTCCCTTCTCCTCCTGTTCTCAATCCCTCCCAGCATCAGAGTCTTTTCCAATGAGTCAACTCTTCCCACGAGGTGGCTAAAGTATTGGAGGTTTAGCTTTAGCATCAGTCCTTCCAATGTATATCCAGGACTGATCTCCTTTAGGATGGACTGGTTGAATCTCCTTGCAGTTCAAGGCAATCTCAAGTCTTCTCCAACACCACAGTTCAATAGCATTAATTTTTCTTCACAGTCCAACTCTCACATTCATACGTAACCACTGGAAAAACCATAGCCTTGACTAGATGGAACTTTGTTGGCAAAGTAATGGCTCTTCTTTTGAATATGCTATCTAGGTTGGTCATAATTTTCCTTCCAAGGAGTAAGTGAGATGTGTATAAGAGACAGGCTTAAGGTAGTGTAGGTACCAGAAAGCATTATGGAGTCAGTATACCAGCCCCTGTCTCTTATACACATCTCTCCAAAACTCTCTGTGCTGTTTATGGTTGAGAGGTAGTAAACAATCATGTGCAGTGGCTGGAGTATGGATAATCCTGTCACACAAGCAAGTCCTGTCTCTTATACACATCTCTCCAAAACTCTCTGTGCTGTTTATGGTTGAGAGGTAGTAAACAATCATGTGCAGTGGCTGGAGTATGGATAATCCTGTCACACAAGCAAGTCCTGTCTCTTATACACATCTCTCCAAAACTCTCTGTGCTGTTTATGGTTGAGAGGTAGTAAACAATCATGTGCAGTGGCTGGAGTATGGATAATCCTGTCACACAAGCAAGTCCTGTCTCTTATACACATCTCTCCAAAACTCTCTGTGCTGTTTATGGTTGAGAGGTAGTAAACAATCATGTGCAGTGGCTGGAGTATGGATAATCCTGTCACACAAGCAAGTCCTGTCTCTTATACACATCTCTCCAAAACTCTCTGTGCTGTTTATGGTTGAGAGGTAGTAAACAATCATGTGCAGTGGCTGGAGTATGGATAATCCTGTCACACAAGCAAGTCCTGTCTCTTATACACATCTCTCCAAAACTCTCTGTGCTGTTTATGGTTGAGAGGTAGTAAACAATCATGTGCAGTGGCTGGAGTATGGATAATCCTGTCACACAAGCAAGTCCTGTCTCTTATACACATCTCTCCAAAACTCTCTGTGCTGTTTATGGTTGAGAGGTAGTAAACAATCATGTGCAGTGGCTGGAGTATGGATAATCCTGTCACACAAGCAAGTCCTGTCTCTTATACACATCTCTCCAAAACTCTCTGTGCTGTTTATGGTTGAGAGGTAGTAAACAATCATGTGCAGTGGCTGGAGTATGGATAATCCTGTCACACAAGCAAGTCCTGTCTCTTATACACATCTCTCCAAAACTCTCTGTGCTGTTTATGGTTGAGAGGTAGTAAACAATCATGTGCAGTGGCTGGAGTATGGATAATCCTGTCACACAAGCAAGTCCTGTCTCTTATACACATCTCTCCAAAACTCTCTGTGCTGTTTATGGTTGAGAGGTAGTAAACAATCATGTGCAGTGGCTGGAGTATGGATAATCCTGTCACACAAGCAAGTCCTGTCTCTTATACACATCTCTCCAAAACTCTCTGTGCTGTTTATGGTTGAGAGGTAGTAAACAATCATGTGCAGTGGCTGGAGTATGGATAATCCTGTCACACAAGCAAGTCCTGTCTCTTATACACATCTCTCCAAAACTCTCTGTGCTGTTTATGGTTGAGAGGTAGTAAACAATCATGTGCAGTGGCTGGAGTATGGATAATCCTGTCACACAAGCAAGTCCTGTCTCTTATACACATCTCTCCAAAACTCTCTGTGCTGTTTATGGTTGAGAGGTAGTAAACAATCATGTGCAGTGGCTGGAGTATGGATAATCCTGTCACACAAGCAAGTCCTGTCTCTTATACACATCTCTCCAAAACTCTCTGTGCTGTTTATGGTTGAGAGGTAGTAAACAATCATGTGCAGTGGCTGGAGTATGGATAATCCTGTCACACAAGCAAGTCCTGTCTCTTATACACATCTCTCCAAAACTCTCTGTGCTGTTTATGGTTGAGAGGTAGTAAACAATCATGTGCAGTGGCTGGAGTATGGATAATCCTGTCACACAAGCAAGTCCTGTCTCTTATACACATCTCTCCAAAACTCTCTGTGCTGTTTATGGTTGAGAGGTAGTAAACAATCATGTGCAGTGGCTGGAGTATGGATAATCCTGTCACACAAGCAAGTCCTGTCTCTTATACACATCTCTCCAAAACTCTCTGTGCTGTTTATGGTTGAGAGGTAGTAAACAATCATGTGCAGTGGCTGGAGTATGGATAATCCTGTCACACAAGCAAGTCCTGTCTCTTATACACATCTCTCCAAAACTCTCTGTGCTGTTTATGGTTGAGAGGTAGTAAACAATCATGTGCAGTGGCTGGAGTATGGATAATCCTGTCACACAAGCAAGTCCTGTCTCTTATACACATCTCTCCAAAACTCTCTGTGCTGTTTATGGTTGAGAGGTAGTAAACAATCATGTGCAGTGGCTGGAGTATGGATAATCCTGTCACACAAGCAAGTCCTGTCTCTTATACACATCTCTCCAAAACTCTCTGTGCTGTTTATGGTTGAGAGGTAGTAAACAATCATGTGCAGTGGCTGGAGTATGGATAATCCTGTCACACAAGCAAGTCCTGTCTCTTATACACATCTCTCCAAAACTCTCTGTGCTGTTTATGGTTGAGAGGTAGTAAACAATCATGTGCAGTGGCTGGAGTATGGATAATCCTGTCACACAAGCAAGTCCTGTCTCTTATACACATCTAAATGGTGCTGTCATGCCACGCTGATTACCGGTGGATATGTGTGACATTTTGAAAGTAAACGAGATGGATTATGAGTGGGAAAAGGTTAAAAATCATATTTCAGGTGTTTGGAACAGCTCTGATATTGGCCTGGACTTAGGAAAACTTCATAATCAGATACAGACCTTGGAACACTCTCGTTTGGATTTTACTGCCACTGGAGCCGCTAATGACTTTTTCCACACTTTCTCTAATTTTATTTCTGGAAAAAATATTCTGTCTAATGTCTTCAGTTATGTTGTCGTTGGTGTTTTAATTTTGCTTCTTTTAATCATTCTTCCTTGTATTGTCAGGATTCTTCAGCAGAGCATTCAGAAGCTCTCGACTAACCTGCACCTGATTATATTAAAAAACAAAAAAGGGTGATATGCCGGGGGCCAGCGTGAGGAACTCCACTCATGGCAAAGATCATGAGGAAGGAGGCTTGGCATACGCAAAGGCATGATCAAGCCTCAGGAAACCCCCTGTTCCTGAGCATCTACCCCAAAACCAGAGTCTGTTTTATGCTCTCACCTACACCTCTGACTTTACGGGGGGCTCTCCCCCATAACCGTTTCTCTCGGAGAAGGAGTTAACGTGCAGCTCCAAGTCAATAAAAATTCCTGGGCATGACAAGAGTGTTTCAGCTTCGGACTCTTCTGAAGGTTATCTAGCCCGCCCGTATAGGTTCATCTGGCCACGTGTGATTGTTTACAGCCTCCCAACCCGAGAGGCACGAGATGTTTTAGATTTACTAAAGGCAAATTCTTTGGGGAAATTGTCAGGATAGTGGGTTGGTTAGGAATTATATTGGTGAAGGTGTTTTTTTTTTTTTTTCATTTGTTGTGCCAATAATTACTGCTAATTCCCTGCCCTGGGTGTGACAAGGGTGTCTCAGGTCAAACCTCTCTGCTGACAGACTTGCTTGTGTGACAGGATTATCCATATTCCTGCCACATGATTGTTTACTACCACAGCACAGAGAGTTTTGGAGCATTTTGAGAGTCTTAATTAGCATAGGGCTTTTTCTTCTCGTGGAGTCAATGATTGCCGCCAGGCCTGCATATCCTTAGGCACCTGGGAATATATTAATCAATGTATTTGGAATATAG
>NIZD01104289.1:0-19838 GCA_003182575.1 Pseudois nayaur
TGACCTGCATACAGATTTTTCAAGAGGCAGGTCAGGTTGTCTGATGTTCCCATCTCTTTGAAGAATTTTCCAGGGCTTGTTGTGGTCTACACAGTCAAAGGCTTTGACATAGTCAATAAAGCAGAAGTAGATGTTTTTCTGGAACTCTCTTGCTTTTTCGATGATCCAGTGCATGTTGGCAATTTGATCTCTAGTTCCTCTGCCTTTTCTAAAAGCAGCTTGAACATCTGAAAGTTCATGGTTCACGTATTGCTGAAGCCCGGCTTGGAGAATTTTGAGCATTACTTTACTAGCATGTGAGATGAGTGCAGTTGTGCGGTAGTTTGAGCATTCTTTGGCAGTGCTGTAGCCACTGCTGAGTTTTCCAAATTTGCTGGCATATTGAGTGCAGCACTTTCACAGCATCATCTTTTAGGATTTGAAATAGCTCAACTAGAATTCCATCACCTCCACTAGCTTTGTTCCTAGTGGTGCTTCCTAACTGATGTCTACAACTTACTTTAAATGCATCAAAAAATAAGATAGTTTGAGGGATGGATGGAGGAATAGATCTATGATAAAAATATGTATAGTAAAATGTTTGTTGTTGAATCTAGGGATTGACATATGGATATTCACTGTAAAACGTGCTCTTTCATACGTGTGATATTTTTCATAGTAAAATGTTTTTTTAAAACTCACTCTGGCTGCTAGGGAAATAACCTGGAGGCAGACAAAAGAGGAAGCTGGGAGGTGAGGATGGAGCCTATGCCCAAGCCTGGCTACAGGTGATGGAACCCTAGACCGGGGGGAGCACTGGCTACAGGTGATGGAACCCTAGACCGGGGGAACACTTGAAATCAGTGAGTGGCAAGAAGTTTGTTGGAAAGGACAGTTAACAGACACTTGGGCATCAAGGATTGAGTAGAATCAACTGTCCAATCATTGTGCACAGAATGTGGCTAGTTTCAGCTGAAATCTTACCTCTCTCATGTGCTGTGTGGCCTTGAGCAGATTACTTTATCACTCTGAGCCTCCATTTCCTCGAGAGTGAAACTAGGGGAACAAAATTAACCATGCAATGTTCTTTTCAATAACATGACTCACATAAATTGTAAAAAAAAAAAAAAAGATTGGAAACATAGTAGATAATAAATATTAAGGGTGACAAGTACTTGAAAATAATTAGTGATGCTAATTACCACTTAAAACACAAACTCTGCTACCATAAAATACTAGAAAATGAGAAATGTCCACTAATATAGTACTAAAATGTAGAGTGAGATCTGAAACTGCCATGCAAAATGTTTTTATAATTTAAAAAAAAATCCTCAGAGCAATAGCACAGGAAACCTTAGTCAAAGAAGAAATAAATTTATATTTAAAAAAATAAATAAATAAACAAAATTTTAAAAAAGAAAGAAATGAAGAAAATAAGTTGCTCTTTAACATCCAGGAGGACTTCCACACATTTTCAAGCAGAAAAGGCCAATATGAAAACTTTAAGCTCAACCTCAGTTCATATAAACAAACTTGGCCTCCAGTAGTTTTCCAGAACCATCTAATACCTTTAATGTTTAAAAAAGCTGGCGCACACTTACATCTGAAGTTTGCAGTCACAGCCTCAGTGCTTTTGAGCTCCTTAATGACTTTCTGAGGTCTTCAAACTCTCAGGTTTTGGCTAAATCCAGGAGTAAAAATGCCAAAACACGATGGACAAGACATTCTTTTACAAAGGTACTGGAAAGTCCATACAAGATATCCAGTAAATTGAAATTTCTGTGCCAAAACGGTTGAATCAATTGATTGCTCCCAGCAAAAACATTCTCCCCAATTCTCTTTCTCTCTCTCCCTCTCTCCCTCTAACTCTCTCCCTTCCCCCGAGTCCCCCTGGAATTGCCTCACTCTCCTGGAACCTCTGATTCAGCTGTACAAATAGCAGAAAAATAATTACAAGTCAGGAGGGCAAATGCTCCGAATGCCCTTTGGACAGTTTGTTTTTTTCCCACCAGAACTTGGCATCTTAGTCTCCTTGTGGGAGAAGTTTCTGTGAGTCCAAGCCATTCAGGTGGTGAAAAGATGGTCCGAAGGTGGCATTTCTGGTGGGGTTAGGAATCCTGGTCCTAATTCCATCCAGGATTGCTGTGGGTCAGTGCTGCCCATCTGCTCTGTCTTTGAATAGCCAGAAAATCCTGGGGTTCTCTGTGAGATACTCATTGAGATGTTGACTCTACCTAGCTGAGGTGACTTCATATTTAATGAGTTTAGATGTGTTTGATGACCTCAAGATTCAGCAGTAATAGCAAAAATGTGTGTAATATGCCAGGCCCAGTGTTTTACATATATTGAACCATTTAATCATCACAGTAACCCCATAAAGTAGACACTGTTATCATCCCTCATTTGTAGATTAAAGAAACAGAGGCATAGAAAGGCAGAGTAACTTGCCCAAGGTCACACAGCCGGTAAGTGAGAGGGCTGGAATTTGGACACGGCAGTCCACTAAGTTAGGATTCTTCTCAAACCCAATCCAGTCTCCTCCTCTGGTGCTGGTGACCCATGTAATAATAGTGCCATCAGTGTCCCCATGTCCAGGCCTCGTGGGGTCCTGACTTCCCATACAAATGTCAGGTAATATACCTGCTCATCCCACAGATCAGTTACACCTCGCACCTCCTGGCAAAATATTAAAAAAATAAGAATATCGCAGATTTAAATCCTGACAGAATTCTGGTATAAATGCCTATGGACGTGTCTGACAAACTGAGGTGGCCCCAGCAGAAAACAGATCGTGGCAGGGGCCACACAATCCCTGGAGCAGAAGTCCTCTGCAAGGGACATAGGAATCTAACGCTGTGGCCCAGCCTGAGCTGTGGGCCCCTGCATGAGGAATTGGGCTATTCTGGATACAGAACAACACCAGATCCTGTGCTGACCAGGTCCCTCATGCAGCAGGCATGAGTCTTGGGGACAGAGAGCTGCAAGGGAATTGAAAGGGCTGTCTCACTTGAGGCTCAAGCAGCCATGTTCTGCTGCTGGATGATTCTAACATGAAGAAGGGGATGAAGCGGGCAGTGTTCTCACTTCCCGGAGAGCAGCTTGGGTTCCAAGAGCATCAACTTGGAAACAAATGGGGTGAGAACCTCCCAGCAGCAGAAGCCCTGGGGGTGGCCAGCTGTTCTCGACGTGGAGGCTCAGAGAGTCCCAGCTTCCAGCACCGTGCTGCAGAGGGTATCTAGCAACCTGCCTGTGGGCAGCTTGGGCAGCAGGCTAGAGGCCAGCTCAGGGGCCGCATCTGAGATATCTAAAGGACCGTTTGTTTACTGGCCATGCTAACAAGCAGTGACCAGAGTTGATTCTTAGACACATGCAAGCATCCCTGGAAACTTCCAAGAAATAACAGGAGCCAGGAAGCAGAATTCTTCTGAAGATTGGAATGCTTGCAGATAAGTTGGTTGCGGCTTGTAGCCTTCAAGGGCCAGCTTGATGCAACCACCTCTGTACTCGCTGGCTTGTAAAGCCTGAGTAATCAGGACATGTGCATTTTAAAACTGGAGAATTCTGACTCTGGTATTAAGTAAGTGCTGAAAATGCAGATGGCAAAAGTGTCCATGTCTCTGGATTTCATCACTGGGCAGTTTCAACTCCCATAATTTTCTGTGTGATATAAGAATGCATTAAAAAGTGCTGTTTAAAAAAAACTGTTCTGAGCACTTTCTCCTAAGGACCCCTCTAGTCATTCCCCTATGTAGTGCTCCTCAACTCTTGGCCCTCTTAATTCTATCCTTGGCGCTTGCTCCTCCTTATCCTCTCTCCCCAAGTAAATGATCTAGGTTTGGAGCTGGCCACCCCAACTTCTTCCTCTATCCTCAATGTGTGCACCACGTTGCGGGTGAGACCCTCCTGGCCCTGGCTGTAGCCCAATGAGCCCTCCACAAGCCTAGGCCCTCCCTCTGCAAGGAAGGAGAATGGAATACAAAGGTCTGGATCTTCATTTTAGAACCAGTCTTGTGCATTGACATTGCCTGTGCCAAAGCCTGTCCACACCACCCCCAGTCGACCCCCTACAACTGGGCTAGTGAAGCCCTCTGGAGACTCTGGGGGAAATCCTGTGTTCACTCTGGTTTAGTAACAAGGACTGAAATAAGGGAGCTGACCAGCCTTCATGACCTGCTTTCCACTTGCCCAAACACCAGCTCACACAAGGCTCCTTCAAGGACTTGATTTAATGTCTCTGCTTTACAACAGAGCAAACTGAGATTCATAAAGTCCACCCAGTAAGTCACCGACAGAGCCGCAGGAATTAGAACTAAAAGTCTCTACACTCTTAATGGCCATGTTTCTTCCTTTGTTCACTTCCTCTGGGATTTGGTTGACAGGCTTGAACCAGACCTAAGGAGGTCACCAGCTGGAATGGCATTTGCTGTGACAGAGCACACCTCAGCAGGAGGCCCTGTAGATCAGCTTGGAATCTGCAACCTAGCAACCTGAATATTTTGTCTTCTGCAGGAACCTGAGGCAGGGGCAGAACCACTATATTCTGGTCTCGATGCTTCCATTTAGCTTTGGCCTCTATCATGAGTCTGTTTTCTTAAGCATTTATGTCTCATATTTAGTGGTATTGCTTTCAATAACAAGGTATCCTAGAATGTAGTGTCTCGTGGTGTGTTATAAATAGGATACTGTTTTTTAAAACCTTATTAACAGTGTCACAAATTATTAATGCATGTATCAGATGAAGTAAATTACTCAGCTTTTATCATAGGATGCTGAATTCTAAAAAAACTTTCAGTCAAATAAAGTCTATCATTTCCCAAGTTCCAGTAACTCTGTAGTAAAATCAACTCTCAGATCCTAGTATTTACAATATTGAACAGTGCTGCCAACACCCTTCACAAGGGGAGCCCATTTTTCCAGGAAACCCAAAGCTGTCCATGCTTTGATGAGGGCTTTCTCCCATTAAGTAGGAAGATGGCCAAGTGAGTTTCAAGCAGATGATCTTCATTGCTATGTAGACTGGCCTATGCAATTTCATCCCTCCTGGAGAAAAAAAAAAAAAAAGTAAAGTGAATACCAAACCTTGAAAATTTTACAGTTACTTAGGCTATATAGGTCTAATTTTCTGCCCATCCCCTGAAGTACAAAGAAGCTTTTTCTTACCTTGACCTCATACATCTTCCCACATGGCAGCCAGCAGCTTTCAGGGTGCAACCTCTGGATAAAAGATAAGAACATTTGTGGGTACCTCTGGCTTTCTTCTGCGCCACACTGCATTATCACTTTGTGTTCTGGGGTTTAGGTTCCCAGCACCAGCCAGGGTTAGTGTGAAAACCATACTACCTACCTTGTTGGCATCTGGGTACAGACATCAGATTGCTTACACAGCAGGCTTTTGGGGTTAAAGTGTGGTGTTACCACAGATTGCAGGAGATCCAGGCCTTCCAAGGAGACCTGTGCCTGGGGAGGAAAAGCCCTGGAGTGCATTTTCTCACACTGGCCTACTCTTCCTGCTGGCTTGGCTGTCCCTAGACTTCCCTGCATAGGTCAGTTTATAGGGCTTAACTGAGAATCTTCTAGCATTTAAAGCACAGCCCATCCCTTGGTGCTAAGCTGAGTGGCTAAAAGAAAACATAGAGTTTCTACTATAAATTATGTGCATAGCCCTCAAGTCTTTGGTCCAGCTAAAGGTACATCTTTTCATCAACAGGGATTGTGTTTGTGACGCCACATCCCTCACTTTGTTCAGAAGGACATTTCCTGTATTCAGTGACCATGGGTGTCATTCTGTTCCATCACTCGCTAACAACACTAAAACATTTTAGACTGCTGGAACACTGTCAGGAGAACTGCTCAAATGAATGCTTAAAAGCAGCTTTGCATAACACAATAGATAATCGATGCTTATTGCCCAAGAACTGAAGTCATTTTGCATCTTTAGAAGTTGTTTAATTAACTGAATCATTGGCCTTTCTAATGGGTAAATATCTGGAGCAGATATCTATCATCAAATTTCTCTTCATACCATCTTCCTTCTAGAATCAGTGGATTCTCTTTATTGAGAGTGCTTGAAAATCAAATAGACAATATGATCTTGATTATATTTAAAAATGCATAGAAAAAAAAGCTGTCAGGACAGATGCCAATAAATTAGCAGTGATTATTCATGAGTGATAAGATATTGGAAATCTTTCTTTTCTTTTTTACTTTTAATACATTTTCTAAGTTTTATACACAATATATCTTTACTTTTATAATCTCAAAATAAGAACAGACTTTTAACAACTACTGCATGCAATTTTGTATTTACTACTTGATTATAACTATTAAAAAATTTATGTAACTCAAAAGGATTAGAAGTAGATATATTAATGTGTTAATAGCAACTATCTCTACAGGGTAGACTTCCCTGGTGGCTCAGACGGTAAAGCGTCTGCCTAAGATGCGGGAGACCCAGGTTCAATCCCAATTGGTTGAATTTTTTTCTACATTTTCAAAATGTTCCCTAATTAGCATATAAATATTGTTTCCAACAGTAACAATAAATAATAGAAATTTGATGCATAGTTTTTCTTCCCTTCTCCTGACTGACCTCAAGAATGAAGAAGATGGGGAGAGCTGTATTTTGTAAAGCCCCAATGTAGATCCTGCATGAGGGGAAGGAGAACCTCGACTGCCTTTCTCCACAAGTCTGGGCCGTCACTTATACAATCCAGGGGCCCCTCCCTTGCCGTGTGTATTCCTTTGCTGCCAAGAAAGTGTCCCAAGGTCTGTTGGCAACGACTTCCACTAAGCAGTCTTAAAGAATTCATGGACCATGACAGCTTTCCTCCAAGACCCCCAGAAGGAGCCCTGCTGAGCCCCAAGTGGGACACTCTCCCTCCACCAAGGTCACAGGGGCTTGCTGAGGTGAGGAGGTCAGCACTTGATCCCGTGGCTGCAGTGTGTTTTCCTACGCTGGGAAAAGCACCTCGTAGACAGAAAGGTGAAATGTGAACTAAAAATAGAGTGGCGCTAGCCCAGGCCGCTGGGGGCTGAGGCAGCAAACAGAGGCAGACACAACAGAAGGGCTGAACGAGCTGAGGACAGACAGCCCCTCGCAGCCTCTCACATCTGCTCTAAATCAGACCCTGTTTTCTGCAGCTTCCACCATGGCTCAAGGCTGACCTCGCCACCACTGGCATCTTTCTCCCTGCACTTCTGAATGCTGCTGGCATCCCAAGACCATGCCAGTGGGCTTCTCTTCAGAAAAGAGAAGCTGTGAGATACCATAGCTCTTGGTTGTGGCCTTAGGGAAAATTTGTTCTCACCTGAAGAATTTAAGCAGCCCTCGCCAGAGCAGAATGTTACTGTCCTGTGTAGTTCAGGACAAATGGACTCTACCACTGAAGCACCAAATCTGCCCTTTGCTGGCCCAACTGGCCTTTCTGGTAAAGAAATCCTGTTAGGTTCTCCTTCTGCTCACAAACTATTTGTAGCACACACAATGCAGCCTTGACCTCTGCCAGAGGCTGGGAGCCAACCCTGGATGGGACAGGTGGCTCTTTAAAGCTTCACATTCCTCATCTGTAAAATGGGCATGTTGCTGTCTCAGTACGGCTGTACTGTGCACCCTGCAGACTTCTTCTCCCTTCTTCCTCTGAACTGTAAAACACAATGACTAAAATTTCAAGATAATTCAAAAGGACCCAATTCATCTTTTGGACGGTTGTTTTCCGTTTTTAAAAGCCTGTTACAAACTAGTATTTGATAAGCTATTGATGTCTGTGGACACCCTTAAAAGAACTACTTTCAGGACTGTGAGGCAAAGGCCCTGGCAGCAAATGCAATTCCACTTAGAGTATTTCAACTGAAGATGTATGGGCAGGTCAGAGGGACCCCAGATGGATTCTGAGGCAGTCAGGCACAAGCAATGGCAGAAAGTCAATATCCCAGGTCTTCAGGGGCAAGGAAGGAGATAGCCATACTGATAGCTGCTTTGGAGGGCCTCCAGGCAGGAGTTGGAGTCCTCAGTTACAGAATCACAGAATGAGGCAGTGAAGCATGGAAGGAAGGGGAGAAACACCCCAACCTCACTCTCCATCACCTTCCTTTCTCCCACTGATGCCTCCCATCTGCCAAGCCCAACCAGAGGCCAGAGGGCGAGGGGAGCCTGAGGGATGTAGCCCTCAGAAGGGGTCAGAACCAGAGGGTATTGAGCAGGGCAGAGGAGAATGAAGGTGAGGCCTGGAGGGTGACTAGAGACCAACCAGCCCCGTGCACTTCGCAAGTACACGTTATGAGCAGTTGCTTTACAGATCACCAGTCCTCTTTATCCATTCATTCCCGCCTTCAGAAAGCACTACTGAGCATCCTCTGTATTCCAGGCTCAAGAGAGAAATTTGGGATGCAAAGGTGAATGAGATACTACTTCCTTGCCCTTGAAGAGTTCAGGTCCAAGTTGGGTGATCCAACAGTAATCATTCAGTGTCCACACTGCACTCAGCTAGACAACCTGGTGGTTTTGTATTATGGCATGGATACTTAATGTGAGGCCTGTCCTCTTAACAAAACTTTTAGGTACAAAGTTCAGCTGCCTACAGTAGCTCTAGGTAGTGCTGCAAGCTGATCTCTAGAACTTATTCTTCTTGCTTAAGTGACACTTTATGCCAGTTGATTATCAGCTCCTTGTTTCCCCTTCCTGGCAATCACCATTCCTCTCTTTGATTCTATGAATTTGATGACTTTAGATACCTCCCAATAAGCAGAATCATGCAGTATTTGTCCTTCTGTGATTGGCCTATTCCACTTCAAACTTCAACCATGTAGTTGCAAACTGCAGGATTTCCTTCTTTTTTTAATAAAAGCAGTTACAGGGAGGTGATTTCCCACCATGCCTCTCCTCTCCTGCTATGAGGGGGACGGGGGATTTTGGGTTTTGACACCAGTCAGGAGAGCAAAGACCTAATTTCCAGGCCCCCATCACTGCTAACCAGATGGCTGACCTTTGATCACCCTTTATGGTCTCTGAGCATCAGTTTCTTCTGTAAAATTAAGCAATTGTATTAAATGCCACTAAGGTCTCTTCTGCCTTTGAATGGTTATAGTTCTGTGCGAATTAGATAATGCATCAAACATGTGTCCAGGGGTGTGTGCTTGTAGACATTCACATACAAATGTTTGCATAAATATGTTTCCTCCCTGAGGTCCTTGCCATTTGGGGGGGAAAGTTGGTTAAATGGTAGTTCCAACACTGCATTTCATAAGAATGAAAATATTATTTTCAGCATCTTCCTCTAGTATGCTTTTTCGTTTCCTTTTTTTTCTTAGAAAATGCTATAATATAAATGTTAAGATCATTATAGAAAAGGAATCCTTCCTGATGAGCTTGGGATCCTATAGTAATTATATTAAACTAGGCCTTTTATTGCTGGTTAATGAAATTCTTTTAAAATTGAACCAGCTTCAAGTAAACTGATTTGCATTGATTTGGTGATGTATAGAGCTCAAGCCACTCTATGTATAAGCAAATTAAAAGCCTTAAGCCCTACAGCCAAGCTGCACAGGCCCCAGCTGAAAAATTGATCCCATGGTTCCCTCCAGGGGCACCTTGCTCTGGAGTTGGTGCTGCTTAAAGGGACACAGTCAATTTCTTGGGTAGAAAATAAATTAATTAGGAGAAAAGAAAAATCATGTTCATCCTGGATTAAACCATTTCCCAAGTTACCAAAGACAATCTTTGTAATGACAAAGTCATCTTGGATGCCTCCTAAGTCCACCCCACACACTTAAATGACAACATGGGGAAGCCTCCTGCTCCTCCCAAGCTGCTCGCCCTGAGCGTTCTACACGGTCTTGGTGCTCTGGTCCTCCCACCCATCCTACCGCCCCACAGCGGCCTGGTACCTTCCTTTCCATCGATCCAAACAGGGTCTGTCCTGCTGAAGAGGATGGAGGAAGGACCACACAGAGAACCTCATAGGCACCAGATCCAGGAACCGGGGGAATCTGGCAAACAAATGTCTCTGCCCCAGTGCCCTTCTCTCCTTCCCACTCTATGAGGCAAAGCAAAGCATTGTGTTGACCTGTGTATTAAAAAAAAAACAAAAACCTTCATCTTCTCCCTCTGGGGATACCCTGCTTGGGTTTATGCCTAGCCAACTTTCTTTCAGCTTTAAACCTATTGCCACATAGCCATATGATCAGTATTAAAATATTAAAATAGTTATTTGATTATTGATTCTATGATATGTTATGAAATATATGCCTTATGGTAGTATTATTATAGATTTGATTTGTATTACAGTTAACACTGAACGATTACTTTTCAACTACTACTATCAAAATTTAGGTACACATATGTGTACCTAGTTTAGACAATATCCATGCCAGTCATGAATTATGGCACTGTCCATGGTTAAGGTTCGGAATAGAATCATAGAATCAGACCTGAAATTAAACGAGATAGACCCTATAACTAATAAATTAATCCACTCAATCCCTTTTTCAACATTTCTACTTGACATGGAATTCACTTAATTCACGTGGCAAAGATGAAATGTTAGACTCTTAAAGAAACTTTTTAGGACAGGCAAACTCATTTTTGGATAAGGAAAAAAAGGCAGGAGACAGGTTCCAATGGCTTGTCCAGGCCCCGCAGAGGCACAGGGAGCCCGAGGCAGGCTGAGCCACCTCCTCCGCACCCCAGCCTATGCTCCCCTCTTCAGTCTGTGGTGTTACAAAGCCTGTCTTGAGAACGCACTTAATGGAAGAGGACAGTGTCCACTGTACACGCAAGGAGTTCCTCTGAATTCTTCTCTTTTATCCCAAATAATCATGTGACTTATATTCTATTCCATAATACATCCATTTTCTTTTAATATAAAAATATATTGAATTAATTGCTGATCTAAGAAGGGCTGTGTGTTTATTCTAAGATTGCTGGTGCCCCTGGCCTACCACTGTGCACTTCCAACAACACCTATAACCTACTTTGAAAAGCAAAAGTTTATCTAAGAATTAAAACATTCCTTAGATTAATTCAACAAACACTATTTTATGTACTTAATAAATATTTGTTGAGTGCCTGTTTGTCATCTGCTGAACTGAGCACCTAGTATACATTATCTCATTCAATCTTTATATTAATAATAACCCTCTGATCTATATCATTTTCCCCGTTTATAGATAAGGAAACAGGTTCAGAGAAGTTAAGCAGGTTGCCAGAGTTCACAGAGCTAGTAAGTGGCAGACTGAAATTTAAATCCTGGTCTGGATTTGTAATCTCTGTCTAACTCGTTTGGTTGCAAGTGATGCAAACCCAAGAAACTCAACTCATCTAACTGGGAAAGTTCACTGGGAAAGTTAGACTGGTGACACTTTTCTATATTTTTGGTTCAGCCTCTCACTGAGTACTGATCTATCCTACAGCAGATGGCGCATTCATATTGGGGAAGTTATGGAGAAAAAACTCGAACTTAGATCAGACCATCTCAGCAGCCCATGGAACTGAGAGCCTCAGAAACCCACCACCCCTAAAGTGCTCTGATAGGCCTGGATGGGGTTAGCTTCCATCTCAGGACCAGTCACAATCCCAGAAGACGGGGTAACTTCCGTTGGTCTGCTTGTGCCATGTACCCACCCTCTTGGCTGAAATAAGGGTGGGCGGAGGTAGTTGCAGTAATTAGCAGTTCCATGCACCACAGGACCATGCAGCCAGTCCAAATGAAAGAATTCTTGGCTGACAAAATACAGTAGATGTCCTCAGACAGCTAATGAGGTTATCTAAAAAATAACACTCATAATAAAAATCAATGTATTGGTCTTCAGTGCTCTTTCTCTGCCCTGTGGTGGAAGCGGGAAAGATTACTTAGCTTCTGCCCATGCCCCCAATTTTACAATCACAGTTTTGAAGCATTCCCCACTCAACCTGAGGGAAAGGGCAGGGAGGAAGGTAGGCTTCCTGTGGTTAATACAACCAGCAGAGACCAATCATTTACCTAACAGAGCTACCTGCCCAAACGTCTGAACAATTCTCTTTGCAGAAAAATGGAAAGAAAGATTTCTTAATCCCCATAATCTCTCCCAAAGAGTGTTACCTCTCAGGTGCTTGCCCCTCCCTTTGGAGCCCCCACCCTCCAGCTGTCCCTCTCTGGGAGTGCTCAACCTAGTTCCTGAACGTGCAGGCAGAAGTCAGGTAGCCCTTGTCACCACTGAAGACTGAGTTTCCAGACCAAACTCCACACTTGCCAATAACTATTTACTTTACAGAGGCAAAGCACAAAGCCCTGGGCCTGGTCAGGGCTGAGTGGCTGAGAAAGGGCCTTAATGAGCCCTGAGAAGCCTGCCTTCCCAGCAAAATAAGTACTCAAGGTTAATGTCATCAGAATTGAGGGAGAATACCTTGTTTTGACTGAGAGATCAAAGCTAGGGGAGTTTTTGATCAGAATTGCCTGGACAAATATTTTAGCTTCCAATTTATTCTGATTATGCAGAACAGGCCTGAGAGGGTCACAGCCAGTTAGAGAGACGGTCACTCAGCCCAGCCAGGCTGGAGGGAGGACAATTCTTGTTTGGAAGTCCTGAGATTGGAGAGCCTGTGGGAAGTCACAGAGGTAGGCAAAATCCCTCTGGCCCTGTTTTCTGAGCTTTTAGCACTCCAGTGAAGACAGGTTCAAACTGGAAGGGGCCTCGGAGACCCCTCTTGGTTTGGGACCTTGTTCCAGTGGCTTGCCATACAACCAGCTAATAGCCAAGCTGGGAGGAGAATCAGACCACCCTCTCCTAACCCCATCACCTGCACTGCTCCCCATGCTCCCTGCAGAAAATGTCTGCAGTGAAATATGAGCTTGACCACAAACTGTAAACTCTGGGGAAACATCTACAAGAAGCCTTGGGGCTGCCCCCGACAAGCTGGGGTGAGCCCATCCAACTGCAGTCACAGCTGTTGCTCCAAGGGGCTGTGCAAGGGTCTTGGGAAGCCCAGGGAGGAAGGGAAGCCTTGGAGTTACGAACACACCAGGAGCAATCCCCATCCCACCCCAAACCCTGAAAGAGGCAGATGTAGTTTTCCAGAGCAGGCTCAGAGAGCAAGCTGAAGATGCATTGTCAGAGATCCGCATAGAGCCCAATCCTAGGACCATTGTAGGAGGACTTTACTGTGATTACAGATACTTGATGAGCACTACTCTGTAGCAGGCATGGGGCTTTTACATAAGTTAATTTTTGAAAGCTTGTAATAAGTCTTCTATGCTGTCACCATTTTATAATAATGAACTGGAGGCACAGAGAGGTACAATACTTTGCATAAGGCGAATTAACTACTACGCAGCATATGTAGGATTAGTACCAGACTGGCCTTCAAAGCCTTTGCAGAATCAAACAGTTATCCTGACTTCCCTGCATCAGCTGTATCTTGGATTAACTGAATAGTTTGGTGTTTTAGAAGATTCTAACTAATAAGTGAAAGAGGAATGATAAACTTAGAAATTTATTTAGAAAATCACCACTCTGCAACCACTAATGCAGAAATATTGGGCTGGCCAAAAAGTTCATTTGAATTTTTCTATAACATCTTACAAAAAAATTGGAATGAACTTTTTGGCCAATTCAATAATTCTAGGTAATAATCATCAATAACTCAGTAACTGATTAGGTAAAAAAAACCTAAGGGGGAATTATATCCCTAAGGGGGATCCCAGTGTGATACAGCAGGAAGGTGTACATATAACCTGTTAGAAAAAACCAGGCCTAAATCTGACCAAGTCACTAAAACTACCATCAGCTTGCAGGGGAGAAACAGGGCATAGAGGAACCTGTTAAACTATCCCATGAACTTCTATGAGAAACTGTTCAGTTCAAAACAACCTGGTTTCTTAAACTGATAGAGAGGAAAAGAGAAAGGGGGAGCTTATGGACTAAAAGAGGACTAAGATGCAGAGTAACCAAATGAAATGTATGAACCTTGCTTAGACCAATTTAAACAAATCAACTATATAAAAACACTTTCTTAACAGTAAAGTAAAAGTGAATACTTACTAGATATTCAATGATACCAAGTATATTAGTTTCCTATCACCACCATAACAAATTACCACGTTTGTTAAACCAGCTCCCACTTTTTATTTCACAATTCTGCAGGTCAAAATCTAAGTACAGCACAGTTGGGGTGGCTGGCTTAGAGTCTCACAAGGCCAAAATCAAGACATCAGTTGGGCCTCTATGGAGGCTATGGGGAAGAATCTGGTTTCAAACTATTGAGGTTGTTGACTGAATCAGGTTTCTTGTGCTGTAGGACTAACATCTCCATTTCCTGTTAGCCCTTAGCCAGAAAAAAAATTTCTTAGTGCTTAGAGGCCTCTTTCTGGTCCTTGCTCATGGTCCCTCCATCCCAGAGCCAGCAACAACTTGTTAAACTCTTTCCACACTCAGAATCTCTCGAAATTTCCTTCCTGTTGCATCTTTCTTCTACTTGTCTCCTCCTCTTCCAGGTGAAGACAACTGTCTGCTTGTTAAGAGCTCATGTGATCAGATTGTGCCTACCCAAATAATCCAGAAAAGTCCCCCTGGCTTAAGGCTTCTAACCTTAATTACATCTGCAAAGCCCCTTTTGCTATGTTTTCATTTTCCCAAGATTAGGCTGTGGACATCTTAAGGGGAGTAGGGTAGGGGACTAATGTCCTGCCTACCATACCGGAGAAGGGGACGACCGAGGATGAGATGGCTGGATGGCATCACTGACTCGATGGACGTGACTCTGAGTGAACTCCGGGAGTTGGTGATGGACAGGGAGGCCTGGCGTGCTGCAATTCATGGGGTCACAAAGTCGGACATTACTGAGCGACTGAACTGAACTGAATGCTGTTGTGATTATGATTTAAAGTAAAACGGTTCTTATCTTTTAGATTTCATTGTTGTTGTTCAATCACCCAGTCATGTCTGACTCTGCAACCCCATGACTGCAGCACACTAGGCCTTCCTGTCCCTCACCATCTCCAGGAGTTTGCCCAAATTCGTGTCCATGGCATCAGTGATGCCATCCAGCCATCGCCTCCTCTGACGCCCTCTTCTGCTTCTGCCCTCAATCTTTTCCAGCATCAGGGAAGAAACATTTATAGATGAAATTACATAATAACTGATATTTTCTCAAAATAATCTAAAGGGCTAGGAAAAGTGGAGGAGAGTGTAGGTGAAACAGGGTTAGCCCTGTTTTCATCATTGCTACATTTGAATGTTAAGCTCATGAAGATACATTCCTTTATCCATTCTGTTTTTGAATATGTCTGAAATTTTCTATAACTGACAAAAAAGGTGGGGAAGCCTTTTCCACCACACCAGCAATCCTCAAAATTTGGCGGAATCACTAGAAAGTTTATTAAATATGCATATTCCTGAGTCCCATGCTGCCGATCCTGGTTCAATAGCATTGGAATGAGCTTCAGGGGTTCTCTAATATTAATGTCATTGACCATACTTCAAGATACACTGTGCTATTATGGGAAGTTTAATAAGAAAGTGGTAAAATATAAATATCAGGCAAAAAAAAAAATCTTAGGATCACAGGATAGGCAGATTGGGTTGTTTGGAGAAAACGGGGGAAGGCTCCTTGAGAGAGATGATACCTGAGATAGGTCATCCAAGGATAGATAGAATTTTAATAGCATATTTGGGATTTTCTTGCAAACCATAGAGGCTGGAAAAGGTGAGGCATAGCCGAGAGATCCCAGTTTGTCAAGCTTGGTGGAGAAATAAGGTCAGTGAAGGGGAGATATAACTTAATAGAAGGTAGGGGTCTTGTTGTGCAGAGTCTCTAGTGCTATGGTTTGTATGTCAGTCATCAGGCAAGGCAACTATTGATGGATAGTGTTTACTGCTGCTGCTGCTGCCAAGTCACTTCAGTCATGTCCGACTCTGTGTGATCCCATAGACGGCAGCCCACCAGGCTCCCGAGTCCCTGGGATTCTGCAGGCAAGAACACTTGAGTGGGTTGCCATTTCCTTCTCCAATGTATGAAAGTGAAAAGTGAAAGTGAAGTCGCTCAGTCGTGTCCGACTCTTGGTGACCCCATGGACCGCAGCCCACCAGGCTCCTCCGTCCATGGGATTTTCCAGGCAAGAGCACTGGAGTGGGGTGCCATTGCCTTCTCCAGATAGTGTTTACAGAGGAGAATAATGTGTTTGGAGTTAGGCATTCCAACACAAGGGCTTCGCCGGTGGCCTCGTGGTAAAGAATCCACCTGCCAATGCAGGAGACGTGGATTTGATCCCTCGGCAGGAAGAGGAAAATGGTGATGCCACTCCAGCATTCTTGCCTGCGGAAATCCCATGGACAGAGGAGTCTGGTCATCTATAGTCCATGGGGTCTCAAAGAGTTGGGCACAACTTAGCGACTAAACAACAGCAAATTCCAACCCAAAACCATCTTATTTCTAACCTTGGTCAGAAAATACTAGAAAATTTGAATGTGCTATTCCTAATCATTTCAGAATAAGTCTTATTTCTAACCTTGGTCAGAAAATACTAGAAAATTTGAATGTGTTATTCCTAATAGCATCTTTGCCAAAACTAAGACTGCCACTCAGAAAGCCATGCCCTTCTTTCTCTGTGGGGGCCTGTTGTGCAGTGTGGGTAGCCAAGCTTCAAATGAATCCTTTCTCCTTTCTGCTTTTACAAACACACTATGCACAATTATGTGCTTGCCTCAAAAGAGAAATAAACAAAATGGCAAATGTCTAATAGATCATTAGAGCTGTTATTTTAAATCCTAGCCAAATAAACTTGTTATTTTTCTAAGTGTTGACTAAGTATCGTAAGATTCAAGCTACTGTTTGGAAAGATGAAACCAACTTCACATTTTTCTTTGTGTATTTTAAAATTCCTGAGGAGTAGACAATGAAGTTGAGGAAGCTGGATCTGTGTTATCCCTTTGGGAAATGGTGGATGTAAATTATTACTCTTCATTCTCTTCTAAAAGTGCCTCTTAGATGTTCAAAGAGAATATTAAAGGCTCAGAATGTTTCACAACATTTTTGCCCCTGTGAACCCAGAGTTCAGTGTTAAACAGTTATGTTTGCTACACGTAAATGGAAAAGGCAGTATATAAATGCACTCACACACACAGTCATACACATTAAATTTTATCAAAAATAGAAAGGACCACACACACTTTCTGCTGAATTTTATTGTGTCTAAAACACTATTGATTATTAAGACACATCATTAAACTATGACATTCTATTGGTTATAAAATACATCCTAATTTCAAAGATATTAAACTTTCAGTCAATGAATGGTGATATTTTGTTTAACTCTTCCTCTGGAACAGAGCTCACATCACACACTCCATAAATGTTACTGTTAGTCATCAGTAGCATAAATGTCCCTAACCCCCAATCTGTCATACACCAAGTGATAACTAAATGTTTGTTGAATCCAAACCCAAGTGTCTGTGCTACACATAATTAATGCCATGTACTGTTCAGGGTGCAAAGACAGATAAGCATTTAATTAGCCAGAGAAGTCTTTATTGAAATCCTACCGTGAAGACTTTTACTCAGTCGGCCCACATTACTTAGCAAAGTGGTTCCCACATTTAGCATGCATCAGAATCATCTGGAGGGTGATTAAAACATGATCCCTTAATCTCTGCTCTGGAGTGAAGAAGGCCTCCATATCCTGCCCACTCTCTGACGCACATGGTGAGATGCAGGACCTTGCTGTAGACAAGTTCTCGATATGTCTCTTAAAGTTTCAGAGGCTCAAACACTGGACAGAAGTTGCTAAATGATGACCTGTCCCAATACTTGATATTATTTGCTGGAGCTTCAGGGCAAGGTTACCTCATGCTCCCTGCAGAGCCTGCAGTTAAAAAAAGGATCAAACCCTGAGCCTTTGGAGTGGGAGCACTGACTCTAAGACCCTAGATTACCAGAGAAATAACCCTAGGGAGTATCAAATAGTGAGAACTTACACAAAGGAAAGCACTTGAATATAAGACCTGACATCACCCAACCATCAATAGGACCCTGTGCAAGATGCCTCATCTAAACAACAAACAAAACAAAAATACAAACCCAATAATCAGCAGACAGTGTTACCACCTCACTTAGCCCTGCCCATCAGAGGAAAAACAAACAAACAAAAACTCAGCACAAATCTCACCCTATGTGAAGATTACACAAACCACTGGACCAACCTTAGGAGGGCAGAAACCAAAAAGAAGAAAGAATTCAACCTTGAAACCTGGGAAAAGGAGACCTCAAACACAATAAGTTAAAAATAATAATAATAAGGCAAAGAAACACTACATAAATGAAGGAACAAATTAGAAACACAGAAGTCCAAATAAATGAAGAGGAAATAGGAAAATTACCTGAAAAAGAATTCAGAATAATGATAATAAAGATGATCAAAAACCTTGGAAACAAGATGGTGAAAATGCAAGAATCAGTTAACAAAGACCTAGAAGAATTAAAGAGTAAACATACAGAGACAAATTACACAATTACTGAAATTAAAAATACTCTAGAAGGAATCAATAGCAGACTATCTGAAACAGAGGAGTGAATCAGTGACCTGGAAGATAAATGGTGGAAATAAGTTCTGAAGAGCAGAATAGAGTAAAAAGAATAAAAAGAACTGAGGATAGTCTCAGAGACCTCTGAGACAATATCAAATGCACCAACATTAGAATTATAGGGGTCCCAGAAGAAGAAGAGAAAAAGAAAGGGTATGAGAAAATTTTTGAAGAGATGATAGTTGAAAATTTCCCCAACATGGAAAAGGAAACAGTCAATCAAGTCCAAGAGGCACAAAGAGTCCTATACAGGATAAGCCCAAGGAAAAATATGCCAAGACACATACTAATCAAATGAACAAAAACTAAACACAAAGAAAGAATATTAAAAGCAGCAAGGGAGAAACAAGTAACATACAAGGGAAACCGCATATGCTTAACAGCTGATCTTTCAGCCAAAACTCTCCAGGCCAGAAGGGAATGGCAGGATATATTTAAAGTACTGAAAGGGGAAAATCTACAACCAAGATTACAGTACCCGGCAAGAATCTCATTCAAAACTGATGGAGAAATAAAAAGCCTTTCAGACAAGCAAAAGTTAAGAGAATTCAGTACCACCAAACCAGCTTTACAACAAATGTTAAAGGGACTTATATAGTCAAGAAATACAAGAGAAGAAAAAAGATCTACAAAATCAACCCCAAACAAGTAAGAAAATGGCAACAGGAATGTATATATCAGTAACTACTTTAAATGCAAATGGATTAAATGCTCCAACCAAAAGACACAGACTGGCTGAATGGATACAAAAACAAGACCCATATATAGGCTGTCTACAAGAAACCCATTTCAGACCTAAAGACACATATAGACTGAAAGTGAGAGGATGGAAAAATATATTCCATGCAAATGAGAAGCAAAAGAATGCTGGAGTAGCAATCCTCATATCAGACAAAATAGACCTTAAAATAAAGAAGATTACAAGAGATAAGAAAGGACACTACATAATGATCAAGGGATCAATCCAAGAGGAAGACATAACTATTGTAAATATCTATGCACCCAACATAGGAGCACCTCAATACATAAGACAAACACTAAGCTGAGTGCTGAAGAATTGATGCTTTTGAACTGTGGTGTTGGAGAAGACTCTTGAGAGTCCCTTGGACTGCAAGGAGATCCAACCAGTCCATTCTAAAGGAGATCAGCCCTGAGTGTTCTTTGGAAGGACTGATGCTAAAGCTGAAACTCCAGTACCTTGGCCACCTCATGCGAAGAGTTGACTCATTGGAAAAGACTCTGATGCTGGGAGGGATTGGGGGCAGGAGGAGAAGGGGATGACAGAGGATGAGATGGCTGGATGGCATCAC
>NIZD01104302.1:0-12701 GCA_003182575.1 Pseudois nayaur
TCTGCTTTTGAATATGCTATCTAGGTTGGTCATAACTTTCCTTCCATGGAGTAAGCGTCTTTTGATTTCATGGCTGCAGTCACCATCTGCAGTGAATATGCATCTTACTCTTTAAGCTGTCTTATCTCTCAGTTTTGTCCTTTCTTATTTTAATTGTCATGCTGAAAAGACTCTTAAGAGTCCCTTGGATTGCATGGAAATCAAACCAATCAATTATAAAGGAATCAATCCTAAAGGAATCCAACCCTGAATATTCAATGGAAGGACTGATGCTGAATCTGAAATTTCAACACCCTGGACACATGATGTGAAGAGCTGACTCATTGGAAAAGATGCTGATACTGGGAAAGATTGAAGGCAAAAAAAGAAGAGGGTGGCAGAGTATGAGATAGTTGAATAGCATCACCATCTCAATGGACATGAATTTGAGCAAACTCCAGGAGATAGTTAAGGACAGGGAAGCCTGACAGGCTGCAGTCCATGGGATAGCAAAGAGTTGGATACAACTTAGCAACTGAACAAAAAATTCATATATTGAAGTCTTGATATAAAACATAAATATTACATAAACATTGTAGCACTGATGTTTCAGAGGTGGTCATCAGCAGTGGTGAAAATATTTGTTTATTAATCTAAAGAAAAAGGGGAGCAGTCCTATTCTGATTGTGCATTATCAATAACAGGATGCACAGAGAGTCAATCAGAAATCTCGATATTTTGATATGTTTGATTATAGAATAAGTGCTGTATTGCAAATTACCAAACTACTTGTATATTGGTAAAATATGATACCACATGAAATATACTACCTGCTTACCTGTCACAAAAGGTGTGTCTTGAATTGTCCATGTGTTTCAGAATATGCATAGTGAGAGCAATTTATGGAAACTTTTTCACTCTCTGTGTCTCTCCCTGAGGAGATAATAAGCAATTTTGCGATTGTCCCTGAGGCATTGGAAACCTTAATGGAAACTAGGGAGTAGGTGTGTTTATTACTAGTCCAGAATGATTTGTATTCCCCCAAAGTGAGTAACGGAGAAGGAAATGGCAACCCGCTCCAATGCTCTTGCCTGGAAACTCCCATGGAGGAGCCTGGTAGGCTCCAGTCCATGGGGTCGCTAACGGTCGGACACGACTGAGCGACCTCGCTTTCGCGTTTCACTTACATGCATTGGAGAAGGAAATGGCAACCCACTCCAGTGTTCTTGCCTGGAGAATCCCAGGGACGGGGGAGCCTGGCGGGCTGCCGTCTATGGGGTCGCACAGAGTCGGGCACGATTGAAGCGACTTGGCAGCAGCAGGCGCAGCAAAGTGAGTGAGATCTACTTGGGTGTTTTTCTTTCTCCTTTTACTCAGTTAGCTTCCTATTGATTCTGTTTCTCTGGTGTACTCTAAATCCCACCAGATAGGGATCTAGAATAGTGTATTTTACCTGTACAACAAGCCTGTCGGTACTCCTATCGTCCGCAATGGTCTCCTCAAGTGGGCGATGCAAAGGGGATCTGTTGAATCACTGTCTTATTGTGTTACATAAAACATGTAAACGAACTAAAAATAATCGTACATTGTGCATATGCAAAATATTTTCTGTCACATTTCTTTCTTCTTTTTTTTTAATATAGGAGATTGCTCTTTTAATTTCTGTGCTGTGCTCAGTCACTGCAGCTGTGTCCGACTCTATCTGAATTTTCATAAAGGTGATTGCCCAAGCATAAGCTTTCATTTCCTCAGCTGAGTGCTCACGAGCGATTGGTATTGAATATATCCTTTTAATTCTGATGCGGTTCAATTTATAAACTCTACTATGATAGCTACTAATTTTGAAATCATGATCTATAAACTCCTCACTAGTTCTGTAACAGAGAACAAACCTGCCTCCATATCACATATTCCTTTAGCTCTGAATTATATGCTCTGTTGCCTATGCTTAGTCATGTTGGACCTGCCCCCTTTTGTAAATAAATTTGCATATAGTCTGAAGTATACATAATAGCTCCTTTTTAAAACTCTGATGTTTAAAGGTACAAAGAGTGTAACAATTGTCTTGCTGGAGGTTAGCATGAACATTATGACCAGATCTGTGTGGACTTCTGCAAGAACACAGGATTCCTATACCGAAAAGTTTGCAACAACCAGCCACAACCCTTTCCCTTTTATTATTAAAGAAGCCTGAAGTCTACCTCTGTTAAGATGATTCTTTGGAACATTAGTCTACCATCTTCTCCGTTTGCTGGCTTTCCTAATAAACTCACTATTCCTTGTACCAACAACTCCTCTCTCGATGTATTGCCCTATTCTGCAGTACAAGCTTAGGCTGGGTAACAATTCTGGGTCCCAGACAGATTTTGCCCTATATTGTTCTCTGAAGATTTTCTGTCTTACACTTTGCGTTTTTATAGTTTTAATTAATTTGATTTACAAAAGGTTTAGATAAACATTATTTGTAGTTTGTTTCCCTTCAGTTCAGTTCAGTTGCTCAGTCGTATCTGACTCTTTGTGACCCCATGGACTGCAGCACGCCAGGCCTCCCTGTCCATCACAAACTCCGGGAGCCCACCCAAACCCATGTTCATCGAGTCAGTGATGCCATCCAACCATCTCGTCCTCTGTTGTCCCCTTCTCCTCCTACCCCCAATCCCTCCCAGCATCAGGGTCTTTTCCAATAAGTCAGCTCTTCGCATCAGGTGGTTTCCCTTTTGAATGTCTAATTCATCTACCCCATTTTAAAATATACTGTCTTTCTTTTATTGAATTACCTTTGCACATTCATAAAGAATTAATCAGATTTCAAGGTCTACTTGTGAATTTTTATTTTGTCCTGTTGATTTATAGGCCATCTCTCCACAAGTACCAACAGTTTTTATTACTGTAGCTACATAGTAAGACAGTAAATCTTAGCACAATGAGGAGTGGTCATTCTTTATTATTCTACATTTTAACATGTGTAGAGCTTCCCTGGCAACTCAGATGGTAAAGAATCTGCCTACAGTGCAGGAGACCAGGGTTCAAACCCTAGGTCGGGAAGATCCCCTGGAGAAAGGAATGGCAGCCCACTTCCATATTCTCACCTGGAAAATTCCATGGACAGAGTAGCCTGGTGGGCTACAGTCCATGAGGTTGCAAGGTCTCACTCAGATTTAGTTATTTTAGGTCCTTGGCCCATCATACATATTGTAGAGTAAACCCATCTGTGTCTGTAGAATATCTGCTGAAACTTCATGGACTTTGCATTAAATCTATAGATCACTTTGGAGAGAACTAGGATCTTTACCACATTTAGTCTTTCAACTGTGAACTGAGTATGCTTAACATCTCATTCCAAACATATTTGATTTTGTTAATCAGTATTTTTTA
Source organism: Pseudois nayaur (assembly GCA_003182575.1). Lineage (NCBI taxonomy): Eukaryota > Metazoa > Chordata > Mammalia > Artiodactyla > Bovidae > Pseudois > Pseudois nayaur. Next base: position 3,355 of record NIZD01104302.1, read on the forward strand.
CTTTTCAGTATACAGATATTCTTAATTTTTTTCTTCATCCCACAAAAGTATTCACTACACTTGGGTGATTTCCATGCTTGCTTAGTTTTTACCTAAGTATTTCATTGTACTTGAAGTGAATTAAATGGTATGTATGTAAATTTATTTTTTAAATATTAAACATGATACTTTTCAGGGATTAGCTAATCACTGATGCATTATTATTTATACATATTGCTAGATTAAGTCTGTTCAGTTTTTGTTTAGAATTTTTGAATATCTATTAAGACTTGTATTTTTTAATACCTTTTCCTGTTTTTTATACTTTTGGAAAGCATTGCTTTAAAAGTTAGAAAATGCAATATGTTTTTTTCTTGTTTGGCTCCAAAATCACTGCAGATGGTGATTGCAGCCATGAAATTAAAACACGCTTACTCCTTGAAAGGAAAGTTATGACCAACCAAGATAGCATATTCAAAAGCAGAGACATTACTTTGCCAACAAAGGTCCGTCTAGTCAAGGCTATGGTTTTTCCAGTGGTCATGTATGAATGTGAAAGTTGGACTGTGAAGAAAGCTGAGCACTAAAGAATTGATGTGTTTGAACTGTGGTGTTGGAGAAGACTCTTGAGAGTCCCTTGGACTTCAAGGAGATCCAACCAGTCCATTCTAAAGGAGATCAGTCCTGGGATTTCTTTGGAAGGACCAATGCTAAAGCTGAAACTCCAATACTTTGGCCACCTCATGCGAAGAGTTGACTCATTGGAAAAGACTCTGATGCTGGGAGGGATTGGGGGCAGAAGGAGAAGGGGATGACAGAGGATGAGATGGCTGGATGGCATCACTGACTCGATGGACATGAGTTTGGGTGAATCTGGGAGTTGGTGATGGACAGGATGGCCTGGTGTGCTGCGATTCATGGGGTCGCAAAGAGTCGGACACGACTGAGTGACTGAACTGAACTGAACTGGTAACATAATTTTAATCCAAATGAATTTTGTTTATTCAAATTTATTTGACTGCATGAAAAATGTTAATAGTTTTTAAAATATTTTTATTATAAATATTTATTTATTTTTGGCTGTTCTTGGTATTCATTGCTGCATGCAAGCTTTCTGTAGTTACAACAGGTGGGAGCTTCTGTTTTTGTTAAGCACAGGCCCTAGGTATTCTGGCTTCAATGATTGTGGCACAAGGGCTTATTATCTAGAGTATGAGGGGTCTTCCACAACCAGGGATCAAACCTGTGTCCCTGGCAATGGCAAGTAAATTCTTAAGCACTGAACCATCAGAGAAGTACTGATCACATGCAAAATTTTAGTCTCTGACAGTGGTTGAAGGAAAAAACCTAGTCCCTCTATGACATAAATAAAAACCATTAATGTTTAAAAAAATACAAAAAGTAGACAGAAATGTGGAGTGATTTAAGAGCATCTTGATGAAAAAGAGAGAGAACAGTAAAAAAAAAGTTGGCTTAAAACTCAACATTCAGAAAACTAAGATCACGGCATCTGGTCCCATAACTTCATGGCAAATAGATGGGGAAACAATGGAAACAGTATTTTGAGGGGCACCAAAATCACTGCAGATGGTGGCTGCAGCCATGAAATTAAAAGATGCTTGCTTCTTGGAAGAAAAGCTATGACCTATCTAGACCGTATATTAAAAAGCAGAGGCATTACTTTTCTAACAAAGGTACATCTAGTCAAAGCTATGTTTTTCCCAGTAGTCATGTATGGATATGAGAGGTGCACTATAAAGAAAGCTGAGTACCAAAGAATTGATGCTTTTAAACTGCGGTGTTGAAGAAGACTCTTGAGAGTCCCTTGGACTGCAAGGAGATCCAACCAGTCCATCCTAAAGGAAATCAGTCCTGAATATTCAATGGAAGGACTGATGCTGAAGCTAAAACTCCAGTACTTTGACCACCTGATGCGAAGAGCCTACTCATTGGAAAAGACCCTGATGCTGGGAAAGATTGAAGGCAGGAGGAGAAGGGGATGACAGAGGATGAGATGGTTAGATGGCATCACTGACTCCATGGCTTTGAGTTTGAGTAAACTCCGGGAGTTGGTGATGGACAGGGAAGCCTGTTGTGCTGCAGTTCATGGGGTCACAAAGAGTTTGACATGACTGAGCAACTGAACTGAACCTGAATGGCAGTTTGGAGTAAATCAGTACAGACATCATAACTTGCACATCAATTGTTACATGTCACGCTATACTTTCACTTGAAATACAGCATAGACCAACTCATGGGACCGACACATTACATTTCTTAGAAGAGGAACTCAAATCAATGCAGTGAGATAATGTATCCTTATCATTGAATGTGCATATCCTATAATGTACACTCAATCAATCAAATTTGAGGAAAAAAAGCAACATGAAAGAGAAGCAACAAATATAATTTATCATATAGTGGACCTCTTATCCAAATATAGTTTGCATATGACCCTCATATGGTCAATTTGCAAAATGACCCTTAGATAAGAACTATTTAAAATAATTTTTGTCTCTAAGAAATTTGTGTTAATTGATATATTCACAAGTATAGACAAAAAGACTGAATAAGACAAAAACTGATGCTGTGCTGATCTGAGTTGCTGAAATGTCATGATGTTGAGTGAATAGGTTCTGTAGGACTCATATGTGGTAACAATAAAACTGAGGAGGAAAAAACAGGACCCTAAGTTCCCCATGTGGAAGGAGGGCATTTGAGCAAATTCATATGACTATTGAGTTTAAGTCATCCCACTCCAAGGAGCTTGAAACCACAAATAAGTTTGCTTCCATGGTGGCTCAGAGGTTAAAGCGTCTGCCTCCAATGCAGGAGACCCAAGTACGATCCCTGGGTCGAGAAGATCCCCTGGAAAAGGAAATGGCAATCCACTCCAGTATTCTTGCCTGAGAATTCCATGGATGGAGAATCCCATGGACGGAGAAGCCTAGTAGGTTACAGTCCATGGGGTCGCAAAAAGTCGGACACAACTGAGCGACTTCACCTCACCTCACCTAACATGAACCATGAAAGAGTATGAATGATAAATCAAAATAAATGTTAATAAACAAAAACCCACACATGTACACAAGCACACAAAGATAACTTCAATGTTTATTCTAAAGTTTGAGGATACAATAAATCATTTAAATTCCCCTTTGGTACCTACCATTCTCTATCTCCCCCATAGCATGCCCACTCTCCTTGACTATTCCATGGTCTATAGTTCTTAATTCATTCTACTACACTCTNGGAAATCAGTCCTGAATATTCAATGGAAGGACTGATGCTGAAGCTAAAACTCCAGTACTTTGACCACCTGATGCGAAGAGCCTACTCATTGAAAAAGACCCTGATGCTGGGAAAGATTGAAGGCAGGAGGAGAAGGGGATGACAGAGGATGAGATGGTTAGATGGCATCACTGACTCCATGGCTTTGAGTTTGAGTAAACTCCGGGAGTTGGTGATGGACAGGGAAGCCTGTTGTGCTGCAGTTCATGGGGTCACAAAGAGTTTGACATGACTGAGCAACTGAACTGAACCTGAATGGCAGTTTGGAGTAAATCAGTACAGACATCATAACTTGCACATCAATTGTTACATGTCACGCTATACTTTCACTTGAAATACAGCATAGACCAACTCATGGGACCGACACATTACATTTCTTAGAAGAGGAACTCAAATCAATGCAGTGAGATAATGTATCCTTATCATTGAATGTGCATATCCTATAATGTACACTCAATCAATCAAATTTGAGGAAAAAAAGCAACATGAAAGAGAAGCAACAAATATAATTTATCATATAGTGGACCTCTTATCCAAATATAGTTTGCATATGACCCTCATATGGTCAATTTGCAAAATGACCCTTAGATAAGAACTATTTAAAATAATTTTTGTCTCTAAGAAATTTGTGTTAATTGATATATTCACAAGTATAGACAAAAAGACTGAATAAGACAAAAACTGATGCTGTGCTGATCTGAGTTGCTGAAATGTCATGATGTTGAGTGAATAGGTTCTGTAGGACTCATATGTGGTAACAATAAAACTGAGGAGGAAAAAACAGGACCCTAAGTTCCCCATGTGGAAGGAGGGCATTTGAGCAAATTCATATGACTATTGAGTTTAAGTCATCCCACTCCAAGGAGCTTGAAACCACAAATAAGTTTGCTTCCATGGTGGCTCAGAGGTTAAAGCGTCTGCCTCCAATGCAGGAGACCCAAGTACGATCCCTGGGTCAAGAAGATCCCCTGGAAAAGGAAATGGCAATCCACTCCAGTATTCTTGCCTGAGAATTCCATGGATGGAGAATCCCATGGACGGAGAAGCCTAGTAGGTTACAGTCCATGGGGTCGCAAAAAGTCGGACACAACTGAGCGACTTCACCTCACCTCACCTAACATGAACCATGAAAGAGTATGAATGATAAATCAAAATAAATGTTAATAAACAAAAACCCACACATGTACACAAGCACACAAAGATAACTTCAATGTTTATTCTAAAGTTTGAGGATACAATAAATCATTTAAATTCCCCTTTGGTACCTACCATTCTCTATCTCCCCCATAGCATGCCCACTCTCCTTGACTATTCCATGGTCTATAGTTCTTAATTCATTCTACTACACTCTAAAAATTGATTTAACTACTTTGGTTATGTTTCATTTCTTTTTCTCAGAAATAGCAAAGTTTTTTTTTTCTTCTGTTTTTCTTACACAAATGGACTTATAGCCCTTAGAATTGTGACTGACATGCAAAAGCCATTCTCTAAAATATGTGAAGAACTCATTTATATTTGCTTTTTCTTCTGAAAACACAGACAGCCAAGTATAAAGTCCTGAAACTAATTTACAGGAATCACATTGATAGCGATCTTTAAGGAAAAAAATATTTCATAATTTCATCCAAATCCTTTGTAGGGCATATTTTACATCTTTGTTCCTCAAACTGTAGATCAAGGGATTTAACATGGGAATAACAAGGGTGTAAAATATAGATGTCATTTTATCAGTGTCAAAGGAATGACTGGACTCTGGTTGCACATACATAAATATCAAAGTCCCATAGAACACGGTGACCACTGTCAGGTGGGATCCACAGGTAGAAAAAGCCTTCCGCCTACCTTCAGTAGAGTTCATCCTGAGAATAGCTGCGAGGATGAGCAGGTAAGACACAAGCACTATTAGGAGAGAGAAAATCAGATTAAATCCTGATAAGACCAGGATAATTAATTCAATTTTGTGTGTGTTTGAACAGAGCAGTGATAATATGGGGAGACTGTCACAGTAGAAATGACTGATGACATTATAGCCGCAGAAGGATGAATTAAAAATGTTCACAGTGACTAGAAGAGAAACGAATGTGCTATAGAGGTAGGGGATTGCCACCAGGGCCCGACATACCCTTTGCGACATGATGACTGTGTAAAGCAGGGGTTGACAGATGGCCACATAGCGGTCATAGGACATTGCCGCCAGGATAAAAAGCTCACTAATAATGAACACGATGAAGAAAGCCAGCTGTGTGGCACACAAATGATAGGAAATTTTATTCTGACCTACAACAAAATTTACCAACATTTTGGGGCCCACCACTGTTGAATAACCCAGATCACTAAGAGCCAGGTGCCTGAGAAAGAAGTACATGGGTGTCTGCAGCCTGGAGTCCACCTTAGTGAGGATGACCATGCCCAAGTTGCCCACCACTGAGGTCATGTAAATGATGAGGAAGAGCCCAAACAATGGAGCCTGCAGCTCAGGGCGGTCTGTGATTCCCAGGAGGATGAATTCAGTCAGCACCGTTCTGTTGTGTTCTTCCATTTTATCAGAAAACCTGTTTTAACAGAGATATCATATAGTCAATGATATCATTAATGAAATTTAGTGATTTCTTTTAGTTTACATACATGACATAAATAAAATTAATTTAAATTATATTTTAAACAAGAAGAAAAAAATCTGCATCTTCTAAATAAAACATACAAATTAAATAGAAATAAAAAAGAGAGGTAAACATACATCTGGAGAGAGAGAGAGACCTGTAGTTTTTCACTGGTGAGATTAACCCCCCAAAGAACATGTAACAATATTTTGAGGCATTTTGGTCGTCAGCATTGGAGGTAGTTAGAAACCAGTGACACTGGTATTTATCCTAATATATTAGGGCTGCCCCCCAAAACAACAAGGGGGCTTCTCCAATGGCTTAGTGAGTAAAGAATCTGCTTGCCGTGCAGGAGACTCAGAAGACATGCGTTCAATCCCTGCGTTGGAAGATACCCTGGAGGAGAAAATGGCACCCCACTCCAGTATTCTTGCCAAGAAAATTCAGTGGGTACAATCTGTGGGGTCACAAAGTGTTTGATGTAGCAACAAGGAATTATACAGCCCAAAATGCCAAAGGGCCAAGACTGACCAGAGTTGGTAGATGTGGGGATATAGATATGGATTGATATAAATATAGATGAGGGAAACATGTCTAAAAAACTGTAAATTTTAGGTGCTATTTTATAGGTGAAGGTAAACTTTTCTGTCATCTTTTTGTATAATGACCATCACACCATTATATTTACAAAATTAAAGTCACATAATATTACATACTACACATGCTAAACTTTACCTCATAAAAAATGAAACCCAAATTGCAATTATGTGTGGAAAGATTTAGAAGCCTTTATGTTAAAATAAGTTTATCTGAAAGCCCTTATGTCTACAGGGGGTGCAAGATGATAAAATTAATACATTTGACCAATATTGAACAGAGGTTTAAAAATAATGGAGTTCTAACATATCATACCACACTGGTTTTTTTTTTTTATTCTTTTTTTTTACAAGGAAACATTCCATATAACATACATGGGTTGATATAATCTCTGTTATAGCTATACTTTTTGTATATGCAAACGAGTACCCTGGTAAATATGGTAGGTTATTTCAATCTCTTTCTTGCCGTGTTGTTGGGAAGATATATGAGATTTAAACATTTAATTGCGTTTATGTTATCTGAAAATACCCTTCAAATGTCTAATACATAGAATTTCTGTGTGCATTTGCTTTNTTAAACACAAAGAAAAATTCTGCACCTTCTAAATAAAACATACAAATTAAATAGAAATTAAAAAGAGAGGTAAACATACATCTGGAGAGAGAGAGAGACCTGTAGTTTTTCACTGGTGAGATTAACCCCCCAAAGAACATGTAACAATATTTTGAGGCATTTTGGTCGTCAGCATTGGAGGTAGTTAGAAACCAGTGACACTGGTATTTATCCTAATATATTAGGGCTGCCCCCCAAAACAACAAGGGGGCTTCTCCAATGGCTTAGTGAGTAAAGAATCTGCTTGCCGTGCAGGAGACTCAGAAGACATGCGTTCAATCCCTGCGTTGGAAGATACCCTGGAGGAGAAAATGGCACCCCACTCCAGTATTCTTGCCAAGAAAATTCAGTGGGTACAATCTGTGGGGTCACAAAGTGTTTGATGTAGCAACAAGGAATTATACAGCCCAAAATGCCAAAGGGCCAAGACTGACCAGAGTTGGTAGATGTGGGGATATAGATATGGATTGATATAAATATAGATGAGGGAAACATGTCTAAAAAACTGTAAATTTTAGGTGCTATTTTATAGGTGAAGGTAAACTTTTCTGTCATCTTTTTGTATAATGACCATCACACCATTATATTTACAAAATTAAAGTCACATAATATTACATACTACACATGCTAAACTTTACCTCATAAAAAATGAAACCCAAATTGCAATTATGTGTGGAAAGATTTAGAAGCCTTTATGTTAAAATAAGTTTATCTGAAAGCCCTTATGTCTACAGGGGGTGCAAGATGATAAAATTAATACATTTGACCAATATTGAACAGAGGTTTAAAAATAATGGAGTTCTAACATATCATACCACACTGGTTTTTTTTTTTTATTCTTTTTTTTTACAAGGAAACATTCCATATAACATACATGGGTTGATATAATCTCTGTTATAGCTATACTTTTTGTATATGCAAACGAGTACCCTGGTAAATATGGTAGGTTATTTCAATCTCTTTCTTGCCGTGTTGTTGGGAAGATATATGAGATTTAAACATTTAATTGCGTTTATGTTATCTGAAAATACCCTTCAAATGTCTAATACATAGAATTTCTGTGTGCATTTGCTTTCAATTTCTTAGTGGGAGAAGCACACTACCTGAATTGGACTCTCCTTACACATGCACGTATAAATTATTTTTGTGTGACTTCCTTCTTGGGTGTATGATGGTGAATAGACTGAGGGCTGTGTTACCCAGGAAACAGCCCTCAGTGCCCCCACTGTCCTCCTGACCCCTCCCCATGACTGCAACTGGGACCATCAGTGAGCTCTTGCTCAAAGTATTTTAATCTGCTATATAACTTAAAATATGCAATACATATTTACTTAAAGTGGAACATTTTTCTTCCTCCCCAACTGCATTTTCATTAAAACAGACATATACTGAATTATTTGTAACACGGACAGTATATTTAGCAAAGGAGAAACCGAGGTCACAATGAGGAAACTGAGCAACTCGAGAGACTGTGATGTAACTAAAACTGGTTTTAGATGATAAAGTTTCATAAATAATTCCTTTGGATAAAAGGGTTCTCTATAGAAAAGGAAAAGTTTTTAAATTATTATATATTATACAATATCATACTGAAAAAAGTTAAGGATATACAAGCATACATCTATATCTATCTACATATATTTATATGTATCATATATTTCCAGAATGTTATTTCATCTGCTTTCACATTAAGGCTGCAAATAACATCCATACAACATTAAATGCGGAGGTGTAAGTACAGTGAATTAAAGATATATATGAATATTCCTAGAAAACATCATTCTTATCATGAATATTACTAAGAAAACAGAATGATACCAGAGTAGAATGTAGATTTTTTTAACGTAAAAGAATTGACTGAGGTTTGCAACACTGTACAGTATGTGGTGATCAAAACCATCCCCAAGGAAAAGAAATGCAAAAAGGCAAAATGGTTGTCTGAAGAGGCCTTACAAATAGCTGAGAATAGACTAGAAGCTAAAGACAGAGGAGAAAAGGAAAGATATAGCATCTGAATGCAGACTTCCAGAGAATAGTAAGGACAGATAAGAGAGACTTCCTAAGTGATCAATGCAAAGAAACAGAGGAAAACAATAGACTGGGAAAGACTAGAGATCTCTTCAAGAAAATTACAGATACCAAGGGGATATTTCATGCAAATATGGGCACAATAAAGGACAGAAATGTTGTGGACCAAACAGAAGCAGAAAATATTAAGAAGAGCTAGCAAGAATACACAGAAGAACCAAAAAAAAAAAAAAAAAA